>VXBD01000863.1:1079-25758 GCA_013399975.1 Indicator maculatus
ACCTGGGCACACTGCTGGCTCCTGTTCAGCTGCTGTCAATCAGTACCTCCAGGTCCCTTTCCACCTGGCTACTCTCAGTCACTCTGTCCCCAGCCTGTAGCACTGCCTGGGGTTGTTGTGGCCAAAGTGCAGAACCCAGCACTTAGATGTGTTCAATCTCATGCCCTTGGACTCTGCCCATCTGTCCAGCCTGTCCAGGTCCCTCTGCAGAGCCTCCTACCCTCTAACAGATCAACACCTGCCCCCAGCTTGGTGTCACCTGCAAATTTACTGGTGATGGACTCCATCCCCTCATCCAGATCATCAATAAAGATATTGAACAGGATGGGGCCCAGCACTGATCCCTGGGGGACACCACTAGTGACAGGCTGCCAGCTGGATGTGGCACCATTCACCACCACTCTCTGGGCCTGGCCCTCCAGCCAGTTCCTAACCCAGCACAGAGCTCCTGTCCAGACCAGGGGCTGCCAGCTTGGCCAGGAGTTTGCCATGGGGGAGGATGTCAAAGGCTTTGCTGAAGTCCAGGCAGACTACATCCACAGCCTGCCCCACACCCACCAGGCACTCACCTGAGCATAGAAGAAGATCAGGTTGGTCAGGCAGGACCTGCCCCTCCTGAATCTATGCTGGCTGGGCCTGATCCCTTGGCCATGCTGTAGGTGTGCTGTGATTGCTCTCAAGATGATCTGCTCCATAATCTTGCCTGGCTGGATGCAGGACTGTGCAAAGTAAGCAGTCTTTGGATATATATTTCTAAGAGAAGTAATTGTGAATGTTGTTGTAAGGCCCAGGTGGGAGCACTGAAAAAATGGTGCCCACTTCTCTACAATAAAGATGAAGTTGCAAAGAGATGTTCCCTGGATAACCAGGGAGCTGCAGATCACAACAGGCTTTTATTAATCTTGCAAACGTAAGCTGGAAGAGGATGGGATTGCTTTAATTGCATCAAAGATGTGGACACAGAGCACTGAGAATTGCTTAAACTCAAGGGAATTGCTGACTCCAAACAAATAATTATAGATAAGTAAAGATATGAATAAATAAATTGAGGTTAACATAAAAAGAAATACTGCAACCTTTAGGGGAGCTTGTGAAAAACTTGTGTGAGCTATGGAGACTTTGGTTTTCAGGTGCAGCTTGGTGAATGTGGGAAAGGACAGGTATGACTTGGTTTATGAGGATGGTCCAGTCATGGCTGCACAACTCACAATTTCATCCACCCCAAACAGTGTAGAAGTCCTGTGCATACAAAGCAGGGTTATATTCCTGGGTTATATTTTGCTCCCTGCTTTTTAAACCTGCAATGGAAATAATTTTTAGTTTTATAGAATCATAGAATCATCCAAACTGGAAGGGACCTCCAAAGCTCATCCAGTCCAACCCCTCTGCATTCAGCAGGGACATCCTCCACTAGATCAGGCTGCCCAGAGCCCTCTCCAGCCTCACTTTCAATATCTCCTGGGAGGGAGCCTCAACCACCTCCCTGGGCAACCTGTCCCAGTGTTCCAGCAGCCTCCTGGTACAGAACTTGTTCCTCACATCCAATCTCAATCTGCTCTGCTCTAGTTTGAAGCCATTGCCCCTGGTCCTGTCCCTGTAGGCCTTTGCAAACAGTCCCTCTGCAGCCTTCTTATAGCCCTCTTCAGATCCTGGAAGGCTGAAGTTTGGTCTCCCTGGAGCCTTCTCTTCTCCAGGCTGCACACCCCCAGCTCCCTCAGCCTGTCCTCATAGCAGAGCTGCTCCAACCCCCTGAGCATTTTTGTGTCCCTCCACTGGGCCCTCTCCATCAGGTCCATGACCTTCTTGTTTTGGGTGTCCCAGAGCTGGACACAGCCCTGCAGGTGAGGTCTCCCCAGAGCAGAGCAGAGGGGCAGGATCCTCTCTCTCCATCTCTGGCCTTGCTGCTTTGGATGCAGCCCAGGCTGCCCTTGGCCTTCTGTGCTGCCAGCTCACACTGCCAGCTCCTCTCCAGCTTCTCCCCCATCAGCACCCCCATGACCTTTTCCTCAGGGCTGCTTTTTATCACTTCCTCCCCCAGCCTACATTGACAGTGAGGATTGTTCTGGCCTAGGTGCAGGAGTCTTGTGGAACCTCTCCAGGCTGTCCAGGTCCCTCTGGATGCCATCCTGTCCCTCTGGAATATCGATAGCATTGCTCAGCTTGGTGTCATCTGCAGACTTGCTGCTGGTGCTTTGATCCTGCTGTCTTTAGCACTGATAAAAATACTGAACAGAGCAGGTCCCAGTGCAGACCCCTGAGGGTCAGAACTTTTCACTGCTCTCCAACTGGACTTCATTCCGTTTACACTGAAGAAAGCAGCTGTGTGATTTTGGTGTCTGGCTGTAACCAAGCATGAGCTGAAGTCAAGATACCTGGACTTTTCCTGGGGAACTGGCCACATGCATTCAGGAATGCCTCTGACACATATCTGCATTGTGTATTTTCCTGCAAATAGCTGAACTCTGCACACTTTGGACATGTAGCCCCCGATACAAGGGCTGCTTGGATGGACTGTCGACTGCCTGAGGTTTTTATAAAGGTTGTGCTTTTGTTGTACTTCATTTCTGATCTGCAGTGAGGCTTGTTCAGGCAATGACAGGAGGGACAAATTGTTCATAGATCTTGTGTGCCAGGGCTGCTACAGTGTATTTTCAGCACCGTGGTTCTGGTGTGCAGGGGTAGAAGTGGTTGAGTGAAGAGACAGAAAGCCAATATCTTGGAAAAGAATGGCCCTTACTTTTCTTACTGATAGCCTGATCTTTCTGGAGCTCCCTCCCAGAATCCCTGCCCTAATAAGAGTGGCCTTCAGCATCCACTCAGGGCTTGCCTGGGGACTAGCTCTGTTTTTTATTTTTATTTTTTTTTTCATGGAGGGAGTCAGTTTGGAGGGAATTTAAGAGATCAAAGTAGAGGATTGTTAGCATTGAGATTCAGAGGATTGGGGTGCAGTGGAAAATTGTTGTGGTTTAAGCTTTTCCAAGAGCCCCAAAGCCCAAAATAGAACAGATTTAGGTTGCCTCCACACTCCCCTTTTGCCAGTAGGGAAAGGAAACCAGGAAGGAGAAAAGATATAAAATCTACAAAAGAACAGTCTTGAATGGATTTGGAAGTAAAAAGGTAAGTTTTACAAAATATAAAAGGCATTTGAGAAAAGGAAGGTTACAAAGGTATAAGGAAAAAGGGTGAATAAAAATATGTATAAGACTAGACACAGCTGGCAAAGGATCCTCTAGATGCAAGATGGATTCTCTGGAGGCAAGATGGATTCCCCTTAGATGCAGTTCCCTTAGAAGTCTGGAACAGCGTGGAACAGGCCCCAGCCACATGGTTAAACAGGTACCAGCAGCAGCAGAAGGGTGTCAGCAAAGCCAGGGCAGGAGGAGAGAATGAGACAGGAAATGGCTTCTTCTTCATTAGATTTGTGGACAGGAAGTGGGAGTGGAATGGACTTTGACCTGGGGGTCTCTTTGCCCACTTGGGTAATGTTTCTTTGTACTTGAGGCTAGGTTCTTTTCAGCCCACCCCCCTCCTGGGCTGAGCTTAACCTAGCACAAAAATATACATACATACATTGTTAGATAACTTAAAACTAATCTGTTAACTCTACTATAACAACAAAAGCAATTTACTGCCTAGCACAGCAGAAGGACAACACTTACAAACATGGAATAGTACACAGTGGAGCATAGTCTGGCCTTCACAGAATTGTCAGCATTGGAAGGGACCTCAAGGATCATCCAGTTCCAATACTGCTGCCATGGGCAGGGACATCTCACACTACAGCAGGTTGCTCACAGCCACATCCAGCCTGGCCTTTAAAAACTTCCAGAGATGAGGCTTCCACCACCTCCCTGGGCAACCTGTTCCAGTGTCTCACCATCCTCATGGAGAAGAACTTCTCCCTAACATCTAGTCTCCCCCAGCTTGGATCCATGCCCCCCAGTCCTATCACTGCCCAAGAGCCTAAAAAATCCCTCCCTAGCTTTCTTGTATGCGCCGTTCAGATACTGGAAGGCCACAATAAGAGAGAACCTTCTCCTCTCCAGACTGAACAACCCCAACTCTCTCAGCCTGTCCTCACGGAAGAGGAGCTCCAGCCCTCTGATCATCCTCATGCCCTTGTCAAGACAGCAAGGGGCCAACACTTAGCAGAGTCTCTGCTGATGGTAACCTTGACCGGAATTGGTTACCACATCGCCTCACAGCCCCAGGCTGGTCATTTACCCTCTGTATCCTGGCACACAGGGCCATGTGGTGGGTTGAAATTACTCCCCAACTAATTTGGAGGAATAAATTGCTCAGACTAGGAATAAATTTGGAGGAATAAATTGCTCAGACTAGTTCAGTTTGGGGTGGAAGCAAGTGAAGCTCTATTTACAAGCAAACTACAATCTAGAAATAGGAAATGCAATTAATAGGTACAAACTATACAATACATGTACAATATAGCTGCTTATTTACAATTTATAAACAACATACAAACTCCTCAGGACCCCCTGGACTGATCCAGGGNTTGTCAAGACAGCAAGGGGCCAACACTTAGCAGAGTCTCTGCTGATGGTAACCTTGACCGGAATTGGTTACCACATCGCCTCACAGCCCCAGGCTGGTCATTTACCCTCTGTATCCTGGCACACAGGGCCATGTGGTGGGTTGAAATTACTCCCCAACTAATTTGGAGGAATAAATTGCTCAGACTAGGAATAAATTTGGAGGAATAAATTGCTCAGACTAGTTCAGTTTGGGGTGGAAGCAAGTGAAGCTCTATTTACAAGCAAACTACAATCTAGAAATAGGAAATGCAATTAATAGGTACAAACTATACAATACATGTACAATATAGCTGCTTATTTACAATTTATAAACAACATACAAACTCCTCAGGACCCCCTGGACTGATCCAGGGATCCTGTTCACCTCTTCCCCACTCCCTCCCTCCTTCCTGTTACCTCACACAGTAGTCAAAACAGAGATCCCTTGGCAAGGCCACAGGAGAGAGAGAGAGAAGCTGCAAGCAGAAGTAACCGGAGAAGAGAGCAAGAACTCTTTGTGCCTCTTCTCTATATTCCCATTAGCAATCCAATGAATTCTATAGACCTTAGCATTATTTTTCTTTTGTNACCAGTGTCCGTGGGGCAAATGTTAAATAGGGGTTGTTTGGTAAGACTCGTGTTCCGTGCCCCGTGTTCGGTGCTCCGCGTTCCCGTGCTTGTACGTGAGTCTGTTCCTGTGTGCGTGCCTGTGTTTGCCCCGCGCTTTCTGCTGCCGAGAGATCCGCCTTGCCCGGGANTAATAGGTACAAACTATACAATACATGTACAATATAGCTGCTTATTTACAATTTATAAACAACATACAAACTCCTCAGGACCCCCTGGACTGATCCAGGGAACCTGTTCACCTCTTCCCCACTCCCTCCCTCCTTCNGCATCGCCGCGAATCGCCGCTTCTGCCCAGGTGACCGGCAAGGACCGGCATCGCCCCAGCCGATCTCCGTAGACCGCGGAAAGGGTCGCCCCAGCTTCGCAGAGGAGCCGCTTTTGGCCGTACCCTGCAACCGCAGCGACAAGGGTTTTCCCCTGGAGCGGCAAGCTTGTTTACACAGCGCACTCGGCGAACTGACTCTGGGAAAAGCTTAAACCACAGCCCTTCCCTTAGCCTTCACTTATTACATTGTTTTGTCCTGCAGTCACATCCACAGATGGTTACAACACAACAGAGCCCCAGTCCATGGCTGACAGCTATGGATCAGGGATAGTTTCTCATCCCTAACACAAGCATGTTCTGGGATTTTCCCATCACTGATACAAGGATGTGTGGCTGGTTGTGTGTTGCACTGGAATCCACAGCAGAACAGCTTCTACATTATCTTACACTATAATAGCATAGACTTCTCCAATTTCCCTGTTAAAAGTGAGTTCCCTGTATGGCTGTGAGGTGCACTCCTTCAGTGGTGAATTTAATTGCAGAAACATGCAGAGGCTGCAACTCAACTGTAGCAGTCATTAAAGGCACTCACAATACTGTCTTCATACTCCTTTGGTATTTACAGGAACACAACAAAGGCGTTTAAAGTGCATTTACATCTTTAAAAAAATGTATTGTTAGAGCAAACTGTGCCCAAAATTGCTGCCAGTGGAAGGAATGACATAGAAATGAATCTGTGATTCACTCCTCATACCTGGGGTGTAGAGAAGACTCTTTTCCCCAGCTAGGCAGCCAGTTAGCTTTACGTAGTGCTTAACAACACAGTTTCCCTTTGTCTTTGAGCCCCTTCCTCTAGCCAGCACCTGCTGTTATACTTAACTGAAAGAGCAGCCTCAATCATTCAGCCATTTATTCTTCACAGTTTGTTAGAGACAGATTGCTGTGGTTTTCCATTTTTCATGGCGGCTGGGCTGAGTCCTGCTCTGAGAGATGCCATCACCTGTTAGGGTGTGAGCCCTCCTACATCCTTGCAACCTGGGACATTCTCTGGTTGCTGAAGAGGTAACAGCATATGGGGAAGGACATTTTAGGCTGTCAGGTAGTGATAGGACTGGGGGAATGGAGCAAAACTAGAAGAGGGGAGATTCAGATTGGATGTTAGGAAGAATTTTTTCACTATGAGGATTGTGAGACACTGGAAGAGGTTGTCCAGGGGGGTGGTGGAAGCCTCATCCCTGGAAGTTTTTGCAGCCAGGCTGGATGTGGCTGTGAGCAACCTGATGTAGTGTGAGGTGTCCCTTCCCATGGGACAGGGCAGGGGGGTTAGAACTGGATGATCCTTGAGGTCCCTTCCAACCCTGACAGTTCTGTGATTCTACATGCACATCCATACACTGCTTATCACCTTGGGTATCATCTCCAGGAATTATTTAGAGCACTGTAGCCCCAGAAAAGCAGGAAACAACAATGGACAAAGCCTATCCTTAATGAAGCACTGCTAGCTGTCTCCACCAGCATTCTCCTGCAGAAACTCCTGGCACAAGGCTTGGCTTAGATCCCTCTGCACTGGATAACAAACTGGCTGATGGCCAGGGGCAAAGAATGGTGGAAAATGGAGCTAAATCTGGCTGGTGTCAGTCACTGGTGGTGTGCCCCAGGGCTCAGCACTGGGGCTGTCCTCTTCAATATCTTTATCAATGATCTGGATGAGGCCATTGAATCACCTTCAGTCAGTTTGCAGGTGGCACCAACCCACCTGTGTCCATCTGCTAGAGGCTAGGGAAGCTTTACAGCAGGATCTGGACAGGTGAGAGCCATGGGCCAGGGCTCATTGGGTGAAGTTCAACAAGGCGAAGGGCCAGATCCTGCACCTGGGGCACAACACTGACCATGAGGCAGCAGTGCCCAGGGGACCAAGAAAGCCAAAGGCCTCCTGGCTTGGGTCAGAAGCAGGGTGGGCAGCAGGGCCAGGGAGGAGATCATCCTCCTGTGCTCAGCACTGGGGAGGCCACAGCTGGAGAGCTGTGTTCAGCTCTGGGCCCTCACTGCAGGAAGGACATTGAGGGGCTGGAGCCTGTGCAGAGCAGGGCAGTGAGGCTGGAGAAGGGCCTGGAGCCCCTGGGCTAGAGGAGAGGCTGAGGGAACTGGGGGTGTTGAGGCTGGAGAAGAGGAGGCTGAGGGAGACCTCATTGCTCTCTACAGCTCCCTGAAGGGTATCAGGAGACAGGGGCAGAGAAAATGGTTCCAAGCTGCCTCAGGGAAGGCTCAGGCTGGATGTTAGGAATGAATTCTTCCCTGGAAGGGTTCTCAGCCATTGGAATGTTCTGCCCAGGGCAGTGCTGGAGTCAGCATCCCTGGAGGTGTTTCAGCAGCGTGTGGAGCTGGTGCTTAGGGACATGGTTTGGTGCTGAGCCTGCAGTGCTGGGTGGAGGGTTGGACTGGATGAGCCTGGAGGTCTCTTCCAAACTGATGTGCTCTGTGCTTTCTGTGGCTCTGTGAATTCTGTGGCTGAGCAGTGCTTTAGACTCAAGGCACTGTGGTTATGAACTCTGCAACAGGTCAGTGCTGAGTGTCTTCAGCAGAATTGTGTCACTCCTGCAGCAGAGTGAACCTTCCTATATGCACAGCCTGGGAAAGTTTCCATCTGTAAAGAGGCAAATAATTAATACTTCCCAAAAGTGTTTTCCCAATATTAATATAATGGCTTGGGTTTTGCACTAACTAAGCAATCTGCTTTAACATTCAGACAAAGGTAGGGTTTTAATGCAAAAAAAAAATGGAGTGTCAAAATGAAGACTCAATGTGTTTGAAGGCTTTAATGCAAAAAAAGAAAAAAGGGAAAAAAGTTAAAATCAAGACTCAACTTGTTTGATTATAGAATCATCATATTTTTCTACGCAGACTAATGACATACATTCATTAAAATGCCATCTCCTTTCAGCTGTCTTTGTGGGAGAAGCCCAGTTGCACAGTTCCTGAGCAATGCCCAGCTTCTCAGACAGATTAAAGTGTCTAAACAGCTCTGGAACTTTGGGACAAAATGCCTCAGTTTAAATGTGCAAGGCACTGAACAGAGTTACTTTTGCCCACGTTTACCTCCACCTGCTTTAATTTTGCTGTGTCTGAAATGAGACATGCATGGCATCAGACTCCGTGCTTCCATGTTGTGTCAGTGTGAGCTGAAATCCCTCCACACCAACAATGACCAGGCTAGCTCAGTCTGGAAGCAAATGCAAGCTGTATTTACAAGCAGATCTACAATCTCTGATGAAATGCAATGAATCTGTACAAATAGACACAATTCACAACATTTACAAATATACACAATCAACAGAAAAGCACAACCAAGCTCCCTTTGCTTCCCCCCAAAGGGGACCTTTCCCAAGGGGCCTCCCTCCCAGGGGCTTCCCCCCCAGACCCCCCAGAACTGCAGAACTGCAGAAAGCAGTGAGTTAGCTAAAAGCAAAGAGGCTGTTAACTTAGCTCTCCAAGGTCAGTGTGTTATCTTCAGCCAGAAGAGAAGAAGAAACATCAGCCAGACAGCCCAGCAAGTTGCCCTGACTGTGCCTACTTTGTTTTGAGTGGTGGTTCTTAAACACTTCTCTCTCTCCAATGGAAGTGTTTAGAACAATCATTATTTTGCTTTCTTGCACCCAATAGTGACTTATTTACATTCTTTAGCTTTCTCTGCTTGAACTTTGCAAAGGAAAATTAAAGAGACAGTTTCAAATCATCACACATGTATAAGATAAAGCCAGGGCCAGGGTTGTGTTCTTGCTGCTCCAGATTGGGTAGGTTGGCACTTCACTGGGTGCAAAGCTGGCTGATGGCAGAGAGCAGAGAGTGATGCCAGTTAACTCCTGCTGGCTACCGGGCAGAAGGCTCAGAGCTGGAGCCACTTCTCTGCAGTGTTTGTATCACTGAGCTGGACAAGGGCATCAAGGACACCCTCAGGAAGTTTGCAGATGACACCAAGTCGAGTGGCAGTGTTGGTTTGCTGTAGGGTCAGAAGGCCCTGCAGAGGGACCTGGGTGGGCTGGGTCCAATTGCATGAGGTTTAACAAGGCCAAGTGATGAGTCCTGCACCTGGGTGGAAAAGGACCAGGGTGTGTTGGCTGACCATCACCTGAACATGAGGCAGCAGTGTGCTCAGGTGGAGAAGGCCACCAGCATTCTGGCCTGGAGCAGCAATGGTGTGGCCAGCAGGAGCAGGGAAGTGATGGTGCCCCTGTACTGGGCACTGATGAGGCCACACCTCGAGTCCTGGGTTCAGTTTTGGTCCACACTGCTCTCTACAACTCCCTGCGAAGAGGCTGGAGTGAGGTGGAGGTTGGTATCAGGTGAAAAAATGAGAGGAAATGGCCTCAAGCTGTGCCAGGGGAGGGTTAGGTTGGAGATTAGGAAAAAGGTCTTTGCTGCAAGAGTGGTCAGGGATTGGCACAGGCTGCCCAGGGAGGTGGTAGAGTCCCCATCCCTGGAGGTGTTCCAGAAACCTGTGGCTGTGGCACTTGGGCACATGGTTTGGTGGCCGTGGTCATGTTTGGTCAATGGTTGGACCTAACCTAGGCTGATGATCTTAAGAGTCTTTTCCAAGCAAAGCCATTCTATGATTCTGTGAATCAGGGCCAGAATTGTGAATTTTAACTTGAAGTCAAATGCTTTTGGTGTCTCATCTCATCCTGCTTAGGATGTGCTTTTCCATTCCATTTCAGAAAGAATAGAATCAAACAGAAACATTCTTCACTGCCTTGAAAAAACTTACACCACCCCCACTCACTCAAGGCCATAACCTAATGAATTTTTGGGCTGATTTTGAGTGGATGGAGAAGTCACCATCTATCTCTACTTACCAAGTGAAGGAGAATGTCCAAAGCTTGACTGCAGAACCTGCTCCTGCACATGCACTTTTTGCTCTAAGTTGGAGCAATGGGAAGATAATGAAGGTGCCAGGCACTGCATAATTAAAGAAGCTTGTAAGTGATGTTGCCATCAAGTGCTGGAGGACATGGTCCTGCTGCAGGAAAAGAACTGTATGAACTCTCGTGTTCTGAGGCATTTTTCAGAAGATATTGAAGATGAATCTTGGCTGCATAATTATATTTCCTGGGAGGCCTGATAGTGCATTAGAGGTAGCTCATGCAATAATGCCTGTTAGCCCACATCACCTACACCTTGACTGAGCAGTCCTATCACTGCTTGTGTTCTTAGAATCACAGAATCAGTCAGGGGTGGAAGGGACCACAAGGGTCAGCCAGTTCCAACCCCCCTGCCATGGGCAGGGACACCTCACACTACATCAGGCTGGCCAGAGCCTCATCCAGCCTGGCCTTAAACACCTCCAGGGATGGGGCCTCAACCACCTCCCTGGACAACCCATTCCGGGGTCTCACCACTCTCATGGGGAAGAACTTCTTCCTCACATCCAGTCTGAATCTCCTACTTCCAGCTTTGTTCCATTCCCCCCAGCCCTATCACTCCCTGATAGCCTAAAAAGTCCCTCCCCAGCTTTCCTGTAGCCCCCTTCAGATCCTGGAAGGCCACAAGAAGGTCACTTCAGAGCCTTCTCTTCTCCAGACTGAACAGCCCCAACTCTTTCAGTCTGTCCTCATAGCAGAGCAGCTCCAGCCCTCTGCTCATCCTGGTGACCTTTCTCTGGACACCTTTCAGGACCTCCAGATCCCTCTTGTAATAGGAGCTCCAGAACTGGATGCAGTACTCCAGGTGGGGTCTGAGCAGAGTGGAGCAGAGGGGGAGAATCCCCTCCCTGGCCCTGCTGGCCACACTTCTCTTGCTGCAGCCCAGGCTCTGCTTGGCTCTCTGGGCTGCAAGTGCTCACTGCTGGCTCCTGCTGAGCTTCTCCTCCCCCAGCACCCCCAAGTCCCTCTCCTCAGGGCTGCTCTCCAGCCAGTCCCTGCCCAGCCTGGATTTGTGCTTGGGATTGCCTCAACCCAGCTACAGGACCTTGCCCTTGGTCTTGTTGAACCTCCTGAGGTTGGCTTGTGCTCACCTCTGCAGTCTGTCCAGGTCCCTCTGGATGGATCCCTTCCCTCCAGCCTGTCTGCTGCACCACACAGCTTGGTGTCATCAGCAAACTTGCTGAGGGTGCACTCAATGCCTCTGTCCATGGCACCAACAAAGATATTGAACAAGCCTGGTCCCAGGACTGAGCCCTGAGGGACTCCACTTGTCCCTGGCCTCCACTGGGACATGGAGCCATTGACAGACACTCTTTGGGTGCAC
The DNA here is from genome assembly GCA_013399975.1 of Indicator maculatus. Classification (NCBI taxonomy): domain Eukaryota; kingdom Metazoa; phylum Chordata; class Aves; order Piciformes; family Indicatoridae; genus Indicator; species Indicator maculatus. The sequence continues at coordinate 12,747 of VXBD01000863.1, forward strand.
CATCAAGCCAGTTCTTTATCCATCTCGTGGTCCACCCATCAAACCCATGTGTCACCAGTTTGGAGACCAGGCTGTGGTGTGGGACAGTGTGGAAGGCTTTGCTCAGGTCCAGGTCAGTGCCATCAGTTGCTCTCCCCTCATCTATTAATGTGGTCACCTGCTCATAGAAGGCCACCAGGTTTGTCAGGCAGGAGTTGCCCTTGGTGAAGCCATGCTGACTGTACCCAGTCACCTCTTCTCTATTCTTGCCTCTCTAGTTGATGTATTTCTAGAACAAATGCAGTTTAGCAAATGCAAGAATGCAGCTGCTCTCTAGAAGCAGCATGCTGGCTTTGCCTTCCTGCTCTTCATCTGATTCCCTTTACCTATTTTCTTTCCCTCCCTGACATTTAATGGGAATCATGCACAGAAGCCAGGCAGACAAATGCCTCGAAACCTTGTTAGCATTTAATCTCTTTTCAGATAAATGCAAATATTGCTGTCAGTGGTGCTGAGGCTTTGTCCGGCAGTCATCTGAGGAAGTTGCTCATCCATTTTTCACAGCATGTCCACTGCCATCAGGAGCTGAAGGCTGTGATCCAGAATATTCGCTCTTGACGGAAACAATCGAATTAAGCCACAGGGCTTCACCAAATTGCTTTCATATTCAAGCAGTGCTACACATATACAGACACCTTGTTGGTGATTTTCCTACCCTGAAGAAAATATATTGCTGCTGCCACAAACCTGTCTTTTGGCACTTTGTCACTTACAAGTGATGATGAAATTGCGACCGAGAGACTTCTTTTTAATCTCATAGGTCATGGTTTGTACTCTGGACGGTCCTCCCTTTGTCCTCTCACTCAGTTGAGTTAAGGTGGAAAAATCCTTTTACTTGCCTCTAAACTTCTGTTAAAAATACCAAATCTAAAAAGTCATCTTCAATGTGCCCTCGCATTTTTATCATGACAACTTTTTCACTCATTTAGCTCAAAAGCTCTCTACACATTTCAAATATCTACATTTCCAGGCAGCCCCTTTTGAGTTACAGATTTGAAACTCTGGTTATTGTTGTATCCATTTGTTACTGCAAAACACTCCATGTAATCTTGAAATTCAGTTATCTGTCACAGCAATTCAAATGTGCAGAAAACTTGTGAGGAGTAGGAGGATAGAAAAATTCTGAATAAATCCATGGGTATGTTGCATATTTTGAAGATAAATTGCAAGCAGCTGCATTCTTTTCATATCCCTTTCATATTCTTTTCTACATTTGCTAGAAGATTTTTCTCATCTTTGTCATCTCCTTCCTCAGCTTCATACCTCAGTGAAATCTCAGACTTCTCTGTGCCATGGAGAGTCCACTACCTTGGAATTTTGATGCAACAAGTGCACGTATTGTGCCTCCGGCCTGAACTCTTCCAGTCTGAGTCCCTTCCAGTTGGAGGTATGGAAAGAGCAAAGCAGAAAAAGAAGCTCAAAAATCCACTGAGAAGGGCAGCAGGGGAAGGTACCCTTGCAATATGCTCTCTGTCTGCTTTGTACAGCAGCCTGCTCTCACCCTCCCCTCTGCACCTGACAACTGGTACCCAGGAGCAAGAGGGGTAGGAAGGGATTGTCCCCTTGTACTCAGCTCTGCTGAGGCCACAGCTTGAGCATTGTGTCCAGTTTTGGGCACCCCAATACAAGAGAGATGTGGAGGTGCTGGAACCAGTGCAGGGGAGGGCAAGGAAGCTGGGAAGGGCCTGGAGAATAAATCTGATGAAGAGTGACTGAAGGAGCTGGGGATGGGTAGTTTGGAGAAGAGGAGGCTGTGGGGAGGCCTCATGGCTCCCTGCAGCTACCTGAAAGGAGGTGGTGGAGAGGTTGGTGCTGGTCTCTTCTCACAGGTAATTAGTGACAGAGCAAGAGGGAATGGCCTCAAGCTGCAGCAGGGCAGGGTTAGACTGGACAGTAGGAAACATTTGTTCCCAGCAAGAGTGGTCAGACCACAGGCTGCCCAGGGTGGTGGTGGAGTCCCCAAGCCTGGAGGTGTTTCAGGGTGGTTTGGATGTGGTGCTTGGGGACATGGTTTAGGGGTGAAGCTTGCAGAGCAGGGTCAGTGGTTGGACTTGGTGATCCCAGGGGGATGTTCCAACCTGAATGCTTCTGTGATTCTGTCGAAGAGGTGGAATCAAAACTGGTGTCATGCTTTTTATGGGGGGAGGGGGTGGGGAGGGGATGTTAAATACAGTACTTAAAAAAATTCAGGAGTGCTGTCAATACCTACGGCAGCTTCTCTATCTCTTCTCTCTTATTTTGGTGCTGTAGGTTAAGGGTTAACTACTGGACCCTAGGGTGGAAACCCCAGCCAGGGGGTGGCACCCCATTCTGTATCATGTTATTCCCTTCCCTTTCCTGCATGCCCTCTATTTAAGAGCAGGACTCCTGGGGAGCTCTGCCTTGCTCTTGCTTTCCCTTTGCTGGCTGGGAGCTGCTTTGCTATGCTGTGGGGCCTAATCCACTTCCATCCAGCAGATCAGGTTTTGTGTACATGAATTCCTTTCCCCCTAGCCCCTTGTACTTTTGTCAATATTACTTTTGTTAGGTTCCAGTTCCGTGCAAATGTTTTTATTTACTCCTTTTCCTTCTCCTGCCTATCTTTTCCCTACAGGGGAAGGAGGGGGAGCTGGGGTAACACACACTCTGTATGGTGGGGTTTTGCCCTGGAAATTCCAACTAGGACCTTTGGTTCCTCTGATTACAGCTGAGCAAAGGCTGTGGAGGCATCACAGGATGGGGAAGTCAGCTCCTGCAATGCCCATTACACATGAGGGCTTGAAGAGTGTGTCCAAAGGAAGTAAGAGACAGACCAAGAAATCCAAAGTTTACTGCTGTGGGAACAAGCTCCAGATGCCTGGGGGGTTCACAGTTCCTTCTGTGAGAATGCAGAAATTCAGCAATACAGAAATGGACACTTAGCTGCCTAAATAATCACTGAAGGCCAAACACTCTGTAAGTGTCCAGGGGAAATAAGCCTCATCCCTCCAGATGAAAGGATCCTTGTGGTCACTGCAAGCACTGCTGAGGACAGATTACTGCTTGTCGCAGGTTAAGGCTGGGTGCCTTTAAAAAAGCACAGAGTAAAAGCCTCCAGAGGATAGGTAGGTGCAGGGGGTGGGCAGGAAAGTGTAACTTTTTGTTATTTCATCCCCAGAATGCCTGCATCTCTATACAAACAAACATACCTGCTTGTTCTTGCCTTTTTTCCCCTCCTCCCTGCTCTCTGGCAGGAGCCCTCATCTGGTGACAGGGGGGAGTATCTCAGGCCTGTTTGCCCTGACTAATTTTTCTGTGCAATATTGGCCTGTTTAGGCCTAATGCCAGGGAGGTATGGGGAGGGGTGGGGAGTTGTGCAGAGAAAAAGAGCTCTGGAGTTTTGGTCTGATTTGGTGGAGGTTTGGAGGAAGCTCTTTGGCCTGATGGGGTTCTGTGCTAAACCCAGACTTGGATTTTTGTGTATTTAATAAGTAGTAGTAGTAGTATAAAAATAGTGACAATAATGATGATGATAATAATAATAATAATAGTTATTATTAATTTTTATTTTCATAGAATCATAGAATGTTAGAGGTTGGAAGGGACCTCAAAAGATCACCCAGTCCAACCCCCCTGCCAGAGCAGGGTCACCTAGAGCAGATTTCACATGCTTTGCAGTGCTTTGCACTGTAGTTTGTAGTTATTGACAGCACCTTCCATTTCATCTTCCACTATGCTCTGTACTTCTATCCAATTCTGTGTGGAGTCTTCTTTAACTACTTTGAGCACAGTTTTGGAGCCTGTCTTCCTCCACTGCTTAAACAAAGACACTCATTTCCATAGATCAGACCCCTACAAATAGAAATATCCTGGGCCTCATGCCACCATCACCTTCCCTCCTCTCCCAAAATCACTGTGGATTCACCAACATCATAGAATCAGAGTCATAAAATGATCCAGGCTGGAAGGGACCTCCAAAGCTCATCCAGTCTGACCTCCCTGCACTGAGCAAGGACATCCTCCACTAGATCAGGTTGCCCACAGCCCTCTCCAGCCTCACCTTCAATATCTTAAGACATGGGTCCTCAACCACCTCCCTGGGCAACCTCTTCCAGTGTTCCAGCACCCTCCTGGTGGAGAACTTGTTCCTGATATCCAATCTAAATCTGCCCTTCTCTAGTTGGAAGCCCCTGGTCCTGTGACTGCAGGTCCTTGTACACAGTCTCTCTCCATCCTTCCTCTAGGGCCCCTTCAGGTCCTGGGAGGCTGCTCTAAGGTCTCCCCAGAGCCTCCTCTCCTCCAGGCTGCACACCCCCAGCTCCCTCAGCCTGTCCTTATAGCAGAGCTGCTCCAGCCCCCTGATCATCTTCATGGCCTCCTCTGTCCTCTTTAAGACAAGTTTTTACTCAAACTCTTACTTTAAGACCATTTTTTTGCTCAAACTCTTACTTTAAGACAAGTTTTTTGCTCAAACTCTTATTTTAAGACAAGTTTTTTTCTCAAACTCTTACTTTTAAGACAAATTTTTTGCTCAAACTCTTACTTTAAGACAAGTTTTTTGCTCAAACTCTTATTTTAAGACAAGTTTTTTTCTCAAACTCTTACTTTTAAGACAAATTTTTTGCTCAAACTCTTACTTTAAGACAAGTTTTTGTCTCAAACTCTTATTTTAAGACAAATTTTTGCTCAAATTCTTACTTTAAGACAAGTTTTTGTCTCAAACTCTTACTTTTAAGACAAGTTTTTGCTCAAATTCTTACCTTTAAGACAGTTTTTTGCTCAAACTTATTTTAAGACAAGTGTTTTGCTCAGACTCTTCCTTTAAGGCAAGTTTAGACTTGAACTCTTACTTTTAAGAGTTTTTGCTCAAATTCTTACCTTTAAGACAGTTTTTTGCTCAAACTTATTTTAAGACAAGTGTTTTGCTCAGACTCTTCCTTTAAGGCAAGTTTAGACTCGAACTCTTACTTTTAAGATAAGTTTTCACTTAAGCTCTTGTGTTTCGGGAGTCATCTCTTCCTGACCTTATGCTACCTGTGTAAGGTTTTGCAAGGGTATCAGAACAGTGTCTCTGCTTGCAAGAAAATAAATAAAAAATAATAAGAGAAAGAGGATTTCCTCAACTACAGACTATAAAACAGAAGGAGAAATCATGGGGGAAAAGAAAAGTCTTGGACAGAAAGCTACTGTACTCCCCCCAAAGGAGTAAAAGAAAAACACTCCACAGAATTGGGAATGTGCTTGGAAATCCTATTCACAAATATATACAAACCCCACAAAATACACAAATCCACATTCAGCCTCAGCTCAGTTCTCCACCTGGGCTTTCCCAAAACCTCAAGAGGTCAAAACCTTCCAAAACCTTCCCCACAATGAGGTCAAAAGAGAGTCCTCAATGCCCCCCAGCTCATGCTTCCCTGCTTCTCCCCCCAACCTGGCCCTGAATTGTGCAGCAAAATTTGGCTTTGCCAAAGCTGCAGGAGGCTGCAAACCTACCCCACACTGCAAGAGATGAGAGTCCACACTGGGGACAGAGAGAGGAAGAAAAGAGGCCAAATACAGTAACACACAGGGGTGCAGGATGTTGGGAATGAAATAACAAAGGTTACACTTTGCAGTGCCCACCCCCTGCTACTCTCTGGTACTTCTGGAGGACCTTTTTTGTCTCTATGGTTCTTGAACCCATAGGACAAAACCCCTCAAACCAAAACAAAACCACAAAACAAACAAACAGAGAAACACAACAAGAAGAAAAAGCCAACAGAGTGATTGAAATCTTGAGCAGTTTTAAGACTGTGATAGAATTTTGTTTGAATTGTAGGAGGCTGTGGGAGTGTCAGTGTGTTCCACAGCAACCACTGGCATTTTCTCAAGGCATATTTTAAGGCTGTGTTTATGTCAGGGGCTCAAGTCTGATACAAGCTCCTTCAGCCCTGATTATCAGATGAAATTAGTCATGTTCTGTCTGCTCAGCTGCCTGCAGCAAACTTAGCAGTCCAGCCTCACACAAGCACAGAATGTTAGGGGTTGGAAAGGACCTTTGGAGAGCAGTGACTCCAATTCCCCAGCCAAGACAGAAGGACCTAGAGAAGGTCATAGAAGAACACATCCAGGTGGGTTTTGAATGTCTCCAGAGATGGAGACTCCACAACCTCTCTGGGCAGCCTGCTCCAGGGCTCCTTAAATTAAAGTTCCTTCTCATGTTCAGATAGAAGTTCTTCCAGCTTGTGCCCATGAGCCCTTGGTTTGTCACTGAGTACCACTGAAACAAGGCAGCCCCTGTCCTCCTGACACCCACCCTTGAAGCACTGATCAGCACTGATCTCAGAGGTCCTTTCTGGCCTGGATCAGCGGTCCTGATGGTTGGACTGGATGACCTTTTCCAACCCAAACAATTCTATTCACAGTCTTCCCTTTTCCAGCTTAAAAAGCCCCAGTTCTCTCAGTCTTTCCTCATAAGAGAGATGCTTGTGTTAGATCACAGGAGGCCAGGGGTTGGAAGGGACTTCTGGAGATCTCCCAGTCCAACCCCCTGCCAGAGCAGGACCATAGAATCCAGCACAGGTCACACAGGAACACATCCAGACAGGGCTGCAAAGGCTCCAGACAAGGAGACTCCACAACCTCTCTGGGCAGCCTGTGCCAGTGCTCTGGGACCCTCACAGTGAAGAAGTTCCTCCTCATGTTGAGGTGGAACCTCCTGTGATGTATCTTCCATCTCTTGCTCCTTGTCCTATCCCAGGGCACAAGTGAGCAGAGGCTGTCCCTGTCCCTTCCTTCCTGAGGCCCACCCCTCAGCTATTGATAGACATTGATCAGATCCCTCTCAGCCTTCTCCTCTCCAGACTGAACAGCCCCAGGGCTCTCAGCCTCTCCTCATAAGGTGTCATAGATGTTTGGCCCTGGTTACTCTGTCTCACACAGAGCTCCTGTGCCAAACAGGGACAGCAGCCAGAGTCTGTCCTGATTCAGACAGCAGTTTGTACTCCAACACTGAATGAACCTGCAGCCCAGATGAAAATCTCCTGGATGAGACCTGTTCCAGCAGCAGGAGTTGTGTTGAACCACTTCAAGGGCTGAGACTCAGGCTTCATCTTCTTCTTCACTAGGAAGAAGACAGACCTGTCTGGGAGCATGGTAGCAGGGACCAGTGTGAGCACACCCTGAGAGCACTGAAGAGTGTAACAAGGACAGGAACAGTGGTGGAATTTTAGCCCCTGCTTTGTAATGCACATTTTTAATCAGCAGGTAATTCAGGACAATGATTTTGCCAGCTATGGCAGTGTGCCAACATGGAGCTGTTGGTGGCTTGATTCAGGTCTCTATTTCTGCAGCAGTTCTCTAGCATTTCATCAGCTCTCACCTTTTTTGTTATTTTTTCTGGTTAGTGGAGCAGAGCTTCTCTATTACAGTGCTGACCCTTTGCACTTGGGATGCTGTGGTAACCCTGGCAACCTTATTAACAGGGTGGATTGCAGCTTTGGCACCCCTCACTGAGCAAGGTGGGGACCTTCCCTTTCCCTCTGGCTCCCAGCAGCTGAGCTGGAGGTGTCACCTGGCCTTGTGATGCTGAGGCTGCAAGGCCAATGCCTGCATTTGGTTTGGCATCATCACAGAGTCCCATTTTTGGGAAAAGAAAAACCCAACTATTTGTCTTTAGCCTATCATGCCAGTTTTGAGGTGCTTCCAGAGTTCTTCATCAAGGCAGGTGTCAGGGCAGATCCTAAACAGGCTTTGTCAGCTCTTGAGATTTTATCTTTATTACTCATACTGGAAACTGCAAGGCACAGAACCATAGAAAACATCTATTTGGAAGAGGCCTCCAGGCTCATGCAGACCAACCCTCTACCCAGCTCTGAAGGCTCAACACCAAACCATGTCCCTAAGCACCAGCTCCACACACTGCTGAAACACCTCCAGGGATGCTGACTCCAGCACTGCCCTGGGCAGAACATTCCAATGGCTGAGAACCCTTGCAGGGAAGAAAGATTTCCTGAGATCCAGCCTGAACCTCCCCTGGGGCATCTTGGAACCATTTCCTCTGCTCCTGTTGCTCACTGCAACCTTCCTTCAGGGATCTGTAGAGAGCAATGAGGTCTCCCTCAGCCTCCTCTTCTCCAGCCCACAGAGGTGGTGGCATCTCCTTCTCCAGAAACTTTCAAGATCCACCAGAACATGTTCCTGTGAGACCTGCCCTGGGTGACTCTGCTCTGGCAAGGAGGTTGGACTGGATGATCTCTGGAGGTCCATTCCAACCCCAACCAGTCTTTGATTGTGTGGGAAAGGCTGAAGGCACTGGCTCCCTGTTCAGATGTCTGTTTTCTACAAGGTTGTGGGTATCAATGAGCCTTGGTTACATTTACTTAATACTTGGATTCTGCTTATCTCCTACAGTGAGGATGAGGGCTGGGACTATGGACAGGTCACCTGGAGTGCAATCACAGCACACCTACAGCATGGCCAAGGGATCAGGCCCAGCCAGCATGGATTCAGGAGGGGCAGGTCCTGCCTGACCAACCTGATCTGCTTCTATGCTCAGGTGAGTGCCTGGTGGGTGTGGGGCAGGCTGTGGATGTAGTCTGCCTGGACTTCAGCAAAGCCTTTGACATCATCCCCCATGGCAAACTCCTGGCCAAGCTGGCAGCCCCTGGCCTGGACAGGAGCTCTGTGCTGGGTTAGGAACTGGCTGGAGGGCCAGGCCCAGAGAGTGGTGGTGACTGGTGCCACATCCAGCTGGCAGCCTGTCACTAGTGGTGTCCCGCAGGGATCAGTGCTGGGCCCCATCCTGTTCAATATCTTTATTGATGATCTGGATGAGGGGATGGAGTCCATCACCAGTAAATTTGCAGATGACACCAAGCTGGGGGCAGGAGTTGATCTGTTAGAGGGTAGGAGGCTCTGCAGAGGGACCTGGACAGGCTGGACAGATGGGCAGAGTCCAAGGGCATGAGATTGAACACATCTAAGTGCTGGGTTCTGCACATTGGCCACAACAACCCCAGGCAGTGCTACAGGCTGGGGCCAGAGTGACTGAGAGCAGCCAGGTGGAAAGGGACCTGGAGGTACTGATTGACAGCAGCTGAACAGGAGCCAGCAGTGTGCCCAGGTGGCCAAGAGAGCCAATGGCATCCTGGCCTGCATCAGGCATAGTGTGGCCAGCAGGAGCAGGGAGGTCATTGTACCCCTGTACACAACACTGGTTAGGCCACACCTTGAGTACTGTGTCCAGTTCTGGGCTCCTCAGTTCAAGAAAGATGTTGAGATGCTGGAATGTGTCCAGAAAAGGGCAACAAGGCTGGGGAGGGGTCTGGGACACAAGGCTGGGGAGGGGTCTGGAGCAAAGCCTGGATGAGGCACTCAGTGCCATGGTCTGGTTGATCAGTTAGCTTTGGGTGATCAGTTGGAGTTGATGATCTCTGAGGTCTCTCCCAACCTGTGATTCTGTAGAGCCTTGAAGGGGCCCTTCCAAGAGGGTCTGCAAAGGACCCTTGGCAATGGATCTCTGCTCAAGGTTATGATTAGGCAGGAGGCTGAGAAGAGAGTGGATGGCTGATAGCCCTGCTGGGCCATGTGAAAGCTAAATCTGATTGAGGCTGGGTGTGGGGTGTTTTTCAAGTGGCAGAGGGCTTCAGCCTGGTGTGAGCTGTTAGGTGAATTCTTGTGTATTGGTGCTGATATTGACCCAGATCTAGTTGAGGGCTAGAGAGACCTGTGCAATACAATAGGTTCACTGATGTCCTGACAAAAATTCCAGTCACCTTCAGTCACTGGAGCATCAGGACACTTCAGTCCTGAGAGAGAAATGCCCTCTAGCAGCATATTTGTAAATAGGATGCCAGTACCAATGACCTGGCTGAGGGCACTGAGTGGCCCCTCAGCAGTTCACTGATGATACCAGACTGGGGGTGGCTGACACCCCTCAGGCTGTGCTGCCATCCAACCAGGGCTGGACAGGATGAGAGCAGGCTGCAGGCAAACCTCAGGAAGTTCAATAAGGACAAGTGCAGAGTCCTGCAGCTGGGGAGGAATAACAGCAGCACCAGGACAGGTTAGAGGCTGCCCTGCTGGAAAGCAGCTCCATGGAGAAAGGCCTTGGAGTGCTGGTGGGCAGCAAGTTCTGCAGGGGACAGCAATGTGCCCTTGTGGCCAAGAGAGCCAATGGCAGCCTGGGGTGCAGCAAGAGAAGTGTGGCCAGCAGGGCTGGGGAGGTTCTGCTCCCCCTCTGCTCTGCCCTCCTGAGACCACAGCTGCAATCCTGTGTCCAGTTTGGGGCTCCCCAGTTCAGGAGAGACAGAGATCTGCTGGAGAGAGTCCAACAGAGAGCCAGGAGGATGCTGAGGGGACTTGAGCATCTCCCTGTGAAGAGAGACTGAGAGCCCTGGGGCTGTTTAGTGTGGAGAAGAGAAGGCTGAGAGGGATCTGATCAATGTCTATCAATAGCTGAGGGGTTGGGGTCAAGTGGAGGGGGCCAGGCTCTTTTGGGTGGTGCACAGTGTTAAGACAAGGAGCAGTGGATACAAAATGGAACAGAGAAGGATTCATCTCGACATGAGGAGAAACTGTTTTGTTGTGAGGGTGCTGGAGGCCTGGAGCAGGCTGCCCAGAGAGGCTGAGGAGTCTCCTGCTCTGGAGACTTTCCAAACCCACCTGGATGTGTTCCTGTGCAGGCTACCCTAGGTAACCCTGCTTTTGGCAGGGGGTTGGACTGGATGGTTTCTGCAGGTCCCTTCCAACCTCTATCACTCTGTGATTCTGTAGCTTGCCAGTTTCTACAGACACCAAGATGTGGAGATTCATTAGGCTTGACCACTGAAGGTGTTTAAGAACAACAGTGCAGAGCACAGCATGCCAGTGCCATCTGCTCCCTCACTGCAAAAGCCTTGCAGTAGCCAGCCCTGGCACAACCCAGCAGAACACTTGGTCCTGTGTGTGTCACTGCATAGGTGGCTCTTCAGGAGCTGACACTTCTGAACACCAGCTGTGATCTACAGTCGTTGCTTTGAAATCTGAGAGGATAACTGGGGAGGGAAAATATAAATATCCACTGTTGTGGGGTGCCAGCAGGCATGAAAAATCACCACCCAATAAATCTTGTTGGGTTAAAGAATGAGTTTGTGGCACCTCCAGGACCGAGGACACAGCATTACCTGATTTATGGGAGTGATGAAGTCACGTCGTGCCACCTGAGAAGCCCAAGGCAGGGAGCTGTGCAGGTTGAAGGATAAATAGTGATTGTATTTGATTTTCAATACTGAGACGGAAAGGAAGAGAAAGTTCCATCAAGCCTCAATCACTCTCTGAGTCCTTGTCCTGAAAATATCTTTTTACCAGCTACCATGGGATTTGAGCAGTTCCCAGTACCACATCATGCTGGTCCTTCACTGCAAAAGGGAGAGCCACAACCTACAAGCTCGGTGGAGATGTGGGTTTTCAGCAGGCAGACTGGGGGAATTTCTCTCTTGTGCCAGACTGGGACTGTCAGATCCCAATGTAAGCAGAGCACAGTTCCCCAAACCCTAAATCAGGCAGGTGAGCAGCTTGTGTACAGCTGTTTGGTACAGGGCTCTGATAGACTTGGCCAAACCCTGCTTGTATTACTCTTGAAAATAGTTCTGGTCTCTAATTAGTGGAATAGTCTCACAGTCTCACAGTATATCAGAGGCTGGAAGGGACCTCAAGAGATCATCAGGTCCAGCCCCCCTGCCAGAGCAGCATCACCCAGGGTAGTCTGCACAGAAATGCATCCAGGTAGGTTTGGAAAGTCTCCAGAGAAGGAGACTCCACAACCCCCCTGGGCAGCCTGTTCCAGTGCTCTGTCACCCTCACTGTAAAGAAGTTTCTCCTCATGTTGAGCTTCATGAAATCTTCTATGTTCAAGTTTGAACCCATTGTTCCTTGTCTTATCACTGTGAACCACCCAAAAGAGCCTGGCTCCTTCCACTTGACACCCACCCCTCAGATATTTATACACATTGATTTAGTAGAGAAGGGGGAGTCAAGAAACTCAGTGTTCAAAACTCTTGTGCAAAAGAGTGCCCTATGAGGAGAGGCTGAGAGCCCTGGGGCTATTTAGTTTGCAGAGAAGGCTGAGAGGGATCTGATCAATGTCTATCAATATATGAGAGCTGGGGGTCAAGAGGGAGGGGACAGGGACAGGCTCTGCTCAGTTGCACCCTGGGACAGGACAAGGAGAAATGGATATAAACTCCAACATGAGGAGGAACTTCTTCACTGTGAGGGTCCCAGAGCACTGGCACAGGCTGCCCAGAGAGGTTGTGGAGTCTCCTTGTATGGAGCCTTTGCAGCCCTGTCTGGATGTGTTCCTGTGTGACCTGTGCTGGGTTCTATGGTCCTGCTCTGGCAGGGGGTTGGACTGGGAGATCTCCAGAGGTCCCTTCCAACCCCTGACATCCTGTGAGCCTCATTTTCTGCTCATTTATTGGCCCACTCCCCACTTCCTTTAAGACACTATTAGTACAAAGCAGCAAGTTCCTCTCTTGGGGATGGTCTAGGTGTAGGTGCTGCTGCCTCAAGGCAGGCAGTGGAGTAGAGAGAGGACCTCTGAAAGTTGTGTTTTCCAGGGTTTGCAGAGCACTGGAGGCACAGCTTGGTGCTGTGGGATCTACCAGTCTCCTCAAAGCAGATGCACCTGGCCAAGCACCATAACTGAGAAAATCCTGTGTAAGGGTTAAGGATTATTTACTGGGAAAGAAACCACAGCAGAGTCACCTGCCTGAACACAGGAACCTAAACAAAAGAGCTGGCCTGCCAGAGGTGCTGAGGACCTGGAGGGTTCCTTAACTCCAGTGGGCATGCTGGGAGCTAAGCAGTAAGGAAAATCCCAAACACTTTTGTTTAGATTCCTGGCTTTAGTAACAGGGTTTGCTCTTTTCCTTTTCCATTTTCCCAGCTCCCAGAACTGAAATTATTTCAGAGCCTTTGATTGAAATGGGAATCATTTAGGCCAAGCTAATTATAATACCTGAACTGACTTCTCCCTCCCCTCCCCTCCCCT
>VXBD01000863.1:29761-61750 GCA_013399975.1 Indicator maculatus
AACAAGCCTGGTCCCAGCACGGACCCCTGAGGGACCCCACTTGTCCCTGGCCTCCACTTGGCCATGGAGCCATTGGCAGCCACTCTCTGGGTGCAGCCATCAAGCCAGTTCTGTATCCACCCTGTAGTCCACCCATCAAACCCAGACTGCAGCAGTAAACTAAAATAACTGCTCCACACTGATTGGAAGTTTGAATGGAAATTCTGTTTACAAATCTATACCAAAGGCATTCAGGTGGAAGGAATACACCTGAGCCTACCAGGCCAGAACCTTCCAGAGCCTTCCAGAAGCCTCCACCCCCCTCAGCCCCAGCAGCCCAGGAGCAGCCAAACCGCTGCCCCCCAGACCCAGGCCTGCCGCAGGCTTCCCCAGGCCCTGTGGTGGAGCTGGGAACTGGCTGCCAGCCAAGGCCAGGAGAAAGCCTCTGCCCCACACACCAGAGGAGAACAGCACAGGGCCTGAGATGGACAGGAGAGAGAGCTTTGGCTGTGCACTGCCTGCAACAGAGAGATACACGGAACAGAAGAGAACAACAGATTGCAATAGCCTGGGACAAGCTGCCTGTGCCCCTGGCACTCTCCAGCCTCTGCAGGACTTTCCTTGGTGGTCACACCAATTGACTCTGGACTGCTCTTAAGCTAGAAGAGATTCCCATCGTTATCTCCTGGGTGGAAGACCGAAGCAAGGGAGCAGCTTTGCATGGGACCTTTCTCAGAGGCAGAGACAGGCACCTCTGAGCACTGCACAGGGTTTGTTAGCTTTATGGCTGCACAAAATAGCAAAGTCAAAGCCTGAAAGAGGTGATGGTTTGTCTATTTGTTCTTAAGGTGCAATGAGGATTCTGCTGCCCTAAGATTTCATAACTTTTATGCTAAATTAATGACAAAAGTATTTGTGAAGCAAATGTCCATTTTGCACCTGTAATAGAATTTTCTTGCAGCAGCAGCAGCTGTGCCTGTTCCCTGTGGATGACAGGCTGACAAATGGAAAGATTATTTCTGTTCCTTCTTTCATTTGAGAGTCATAAATCTGAACAACGCAGAATGGATTTTTTCTTTTCATTTTTTTTCTGTACATCTTATCAGGTTTTCTAGGGAGATCCACGATGGCAGAGATGGCATCATTCCAGAATGTAAATTAAGGTCTGTACTGGTACCAGCAGCAGTCACTCAACATGATAGGACAGTATCTTTGTCAAATCAATACAGCCTGCTTTGTGGGACTGGAGGAGTAAGTGGAGATGTCTGATGGAATGAACAATGTGCTGTCTGTGCCATTGACACCAATGCTTATTTAATAAGATCCTTAGGATTCAGACTCAGGCTTCATGTTTATACTATTGCAAATCCTGCAGAAGCAGCTGTGACAGCCAGCTCTCCATAAGCTCATGTTCCAGGGATGTGCAAATCTCATAATCACGCAATCCCAGAAACAGCCAGGTTAGAAGAGACCTCCAAGATCATCAAGTCCAATTGATCACCCAAACCTAGCTAATCAACCAGATCATGGCACTGAGTGCCTCATCCAGGCTTTGCTTAAGCACCTCCAGGGACATCAACACCACTGCCTCCCTGGGCAGCACGTCCCCATGGGCAATCTCTCTGTCTGTGAAGAACTTCTTGCTGAGACCAAGCCTAAACTTCCCCCTGCACAGCTTGAGACTGTGTCCTCTTGTTCTGTTGCTGGCTGCCTGGGAGAAGAGACCAACTCCCACCTGGCTACAACCTCACTTCAGATAATTGTAGACAGCAATGAGGTCTCCTCTGAGCCTCCTCTTCTCCAGGCTAAACAGTCCCAGCTCCCTCAGCCTCTCCTCACAGGGATGTGCTCCAGACCCCTCCCCAACCTTGTGCCCTAGACCTCTCCCCAGCCTTGTTGCCCTTTTCTGGACACATTCCAGCATCTCAACATCTGTCTTGAACTGAGGAGCCCAGAACTGGACACAGGACTCAAGGTGTGGTCTAACCAGTGCTGAGCACAGGGCAGAATGACTTCCCTGCTCCTGCTGGCCACACTATTGCTGATCCAGGCCAGGATGCCATTGGCCTTCTTGAACACCTGGGCACACTGCTGGCTCCTGTTCAGCTGCTGTCTACCAGTACCCCCAGGTCTCAATCCCCTTGTCCAGATCATCACTAAAGATCTCTGCTCAGCTTTGTCTTCAGGGGTGTAAATGGTGCTCCTGTAGCAGCAGTACATACCTTAGAAAAAAATGGTACAAGTCCTCACCTGCCCTGCTGCAGTAACCTGCAGGGTCCCTGTGTCCCACCCCAGCCACTTCCACAGGAGACAGACGGGAACCTGGTGAGTGCAGCTGGCCTGGGGTTGTGCAGACTTTGCTGTGTGCTTCCCTTCCAACCACCTGCTCCCTGGGAAGAAGAGACCCTCGCAGCTTTATGTAGGAGCTTACCATGAGCCCTCTTCAGCAAAGGGCTTGCCCCTGGTCTGGTCTAGTGCAGACAGACCCTACTCTGCTCTCTCATGTCCCTCTGATTTACATTCACCCTGCAATGGCAGGCACAAAGCTTTATCCTTTCCCAGGGCTGACTCAAAGACCAAACAACCTGGATGTCAAGTTACTGCTCAGCTCAGGTGCTCTTTTTCACAGGGAATTTCACTCCGTGCTGCTCTGGAGCCAGACAGTTTGGGGCCAGTGATCACACTAGGGACCTACTGCTCCACAGAGCTGCTAAATCTGAGAAAAATAGAGTTCCTTCTATACACATCTGTGGCAGTCCAAAGGCAGAGGATTAAATTGTGTTTGTGCTGGTGAGCAGCTAAAACCAGGGCAAATGTCACCCTGGTCCATGCTGCAGGGCATCTTCAGGGGACAGTGATGTCAGAAAAAACTGATAGCTGATACAATTAGACTGAAGAATCCTTACCAAGCCTTCAGTGGAATAGCTACTACCTCATTTTATTTAGCTGTTCTGATGACTGCCTAAACAAGTTTTTAATGATGAACCTTTTTTATTCTATCCTTCTTCCTTTTACTCCTGTACTTATATGCAGGCACAAATATTCTTTACTCAGTTGAAATATTAAGATTATACCATCAGAGGTCAGTTTAATGTCATCTTTTATGAAAGGTCATGTTATGACAAGGATTTATGGTTGTCTGGTTACCCTGCAAAAGTCCTTTTATTTATGATGTAAAAATGAGAGCCAGGTGGTGGCAGGTTCTGTTCTACAGCTGTGATGACTTCTCCATCACTGTGAGCCCTTCTCTCTGGTGCTTTGAAAGATAGTAGTTGCTGCTTGAGCATGGGTGAGCCAAGTTAGCTTTGTCATGCAATGGGTGGATGGAGCCATTAGAGATTTGTCTTCCTCTTTCACCAGCACTGCTGCCAGGGAGCCAGGCATGACCTCTTTCTACCTCAAGTATCCTGAAGCCTTTGCCTTGACCTCTCACTTCTGAGGCCTTGAGAGAGTCTGGGGTTTGAGCTGATGTTTTGCACACAGAGCAAGTCATGGTGTGTTTGAAATGACAAACCTGGATGTTTTCATGTGCCTGTACAACCACCTAATAGCTGTTCTACCTGGCAGGTAGGAGGCCTGCTTGGTACAGCTCCCTGCTCTTCCCTAATGCATGAAGGATCAGCCTCAAGCAGAGGGCCAAGGCCTGCACAAGGGGGTTGCTGTCTTCAAAAGTGAGGAGTGGGAGGTACAAAGCTCCTCAAGCACCTACCCCCTGCCTCCTACACCCTAAGCTGAACATTCATCTCCAGATGGAGTGAAACAGGGAAGAAGCAGAGAGGTCTCTCCGTTCCTCCTCCATAGCATGGCTGCCTTCATAGGATGATTCAGGAGATGATCCTTTTCCACGCATTCCACCCTCTGGCAAGCATCTTCTTCACAGAGAATGCTGGCAGCATTTCCACCTCCAAGGGGAAGGAGGTAAAATTGCAAATAACATTTAAGAGTTAACTATTTCTGGCTCTTTTGCACAGGCTGAGTCCTGTTTTCTTCTTCAGAAATATGGTTTCTCTGGTCTCACTGAGGCAAGTCAGAAAGGCAAATCAGAGTGGGAGGGAATGCAGCTAAATCTGGCTGCTGCCCAGACACTGGTGGTGTCCCCCAGGGCTCACCACTGGGGCCTGTCCTCTTCAATGCCTTTATCAATGCTCTTGGTGAGGGCATAGAGGCAGTAAGTTTGCAGCTGACCCCAAGCTGTTGGTTGTGTCCATCTGCTAGAGGCTAGGGAAGCTTTACAGCAGGATCTGGACAGGTGAGAGCCATGGGCCAAGGCTCGTTGGGTGAAGTTCAACAAGGCGAAGGGCCAGCTCCTGCACCTGGGGCACAAAAACCCCATGGGGAGCTACAGACTTGGGGATGTGTGGTTGGAAAGCTGCAGCTTGGAGAGGGACCTGGGGGTGTTGGTTGGCAGTCACTGCCCATGAGCCAGCAGTGCCCAGGGGCCCAAGAAAGCCAAAGGCCTCCTGGCTTGGGTCAGAAGCAGGGTGGGCAGCAGGGCCAGGGAGGAGATCATCCTCCTGTGCTCAGCACTGGGGAGGCCACAGCTGGAGAGCTGTGTTCAGCTCTGGGCCCTCACTGCAGGAAGGACATTGAGGGGCTGGAGCCTGTGCAGAGCAGGGCAGTGAGGCTGGAGAAGGGCCTGGAGCCCCTGGGCTAGAGGAAGGGCTGAGGGAGCTGGGGGTGTTGAGGCTGGAGAAGAGGAGGCTGAGGGAGACCTCATTGCTCTCTCCAGCTCCCTGAAGGGTGTCAAGAGACAGAGGCAGAGCTGCCCCAGGGAAGGCTCAGGTTGGATGTTAGGTATGAATTCTTCCCTGGAAGGGTTCTCAGCCATTGGAATGTTCTGCCCAGGGCAGTGCTGGAGTCAGCATCCCTGGAGGTGTTTCAGCAGTGTGTGGAGCTGGTGCTTAGGGACATGGTTTTCTGTTGAGCCTGCAGTGCTGGGTGGAGGGTTGGGCTGGATGAGCCTGGAGGTCTCTTCCAAACTGATATATTCTCTGAGTCTGTAAGAACATATTTCATTGCCACAGACCAGAGGTCAACAGTGCAAGTGAGATCCAAATAGAATGAAAGATGGGAAACCACAAAGGGTGGAGTGACTGTCACACTCCCAGCGGCAAGACTTCCATGTGTGCTGCAGCTTCAGTAACACCAAAGAAATCTGAGGTGTCCCACAGCATGAACACCACACTTCCACCAGGTCAGCACTGTGCCAAACCAAGCTGGGACATCCTCTGGGCAGGGCAGCAGAACCATTTCTACCCTGGTTGCCATCTCCTACAACCTGGTGCCTCTCTGTACAAACACTGCTGGGGTGTGAATGGGCTCTACCACTGGTCCCAAGTTCTTCTCAGCCAAAGCAATTTGGGCCATGGCTGTTCATGGTTCTCCTCTTCACACACTCCTGAATCCAGATATGTCATTGTTTTGGGGGTATTTTTGTATCTAACTGCCTCTCTGCTGGCTGGTATCTCTGGTTTCAAAGCAAGCTCCCCATTCACAGTCTCCATCTGCCCTTATATGTCCTCTCCCATGATGTGTAGCCTGCCAGGTAATGATGCTGCACTGATGTCTGGGCTTGCACCACATCACTTCCCAGGATTTAAACCTAGGCACAAACCCATGAGGACAGATTTGTTTGAACCTGACCTGGACTGCAGGCTGTGCTTTATTTGTAGTCTAAGTACAGCCTCTGAACTGCTGCTTCTGCTCCCAGGCTCTTACTTGAGAAGGGAGATTATGGCAGACAATAAAGGGCAAGAAGATCTTGGAAAGCTTTCACTCATTCATAATAATTTTTTTCACGACTCTTCTGTTTGAAAACAGTGAACAGCAGTGAGGAATTTCTCTCTTCCACCTAGGGGGATGCACAAGAAAGGTGTTTCCTCTTGAGACTGCAGGTCTGGCTGATAATGGTGAAGGATGTATCTGTCAGATTTGATACAGCACAAGGTTTGGATCAGTAAAACCCACCAGTGCAGCACAGACACATCTATGAGTGCAGCCTGTGAGAAATGCATTTAGTATCAGAAAAACAGTTGCTTGGCCTGAATTGTAATTATGAATAGAAAGTAATGGTAAAGTTATTCTAGGTCTTGTAGCTGCTGCACAAAATATGATTCCTGATCCTGTGCTGCCTGGGACTTCTATTCTTAACAATTATCTGGGGAAAAAATCCTAGCAAAGCTTGTGAATCTCCCCAAAATCATGGCAGAAAACAAGAAACAAACTTGCCAGCATTCCAACAGCAATGTTCAGTTCAGGTCCTGAGGCAGGGAGAGAGGCTGCTGCAGTGAAACCCACACCTGTAGAAATAGAAAGGCTGCAGAATGTCGTGGGGTTTGGTGAGGATGAGCTGCTGGTCCGTGCTGTGGCAAGCAAAGCTAATCCAGAGCAGCAGGATGATCTCAAGTGAGGAGGTTATACTGGGGGTTATTTTGTCACTGCCTTGTGTAAGGTGAAAACTAGAAGAGAGGATGTGAGAACAGAGTGTGGAAGAAGCAAGACAAGCAAACAATGAGGACTGATTCTTTTTTTCAGTGCTTTGTATTTGAACTGCTAAATTCTGTGTTGTGCAGTATAGTAGAGGCCTAAAGCTCCTGCCTATCACAGAATCACAGAATCAATAAGGGTGGAAAAGACTCAAGGATCATCAAAGTCCAACCTGTCACCCAAGACCTCATGACCACTAAACCATGGCACCAAGTGCCATGTCCAGTCCCCTCTTGAACACCTCCAAGGATGGTGACTCAACCACCTCCCTGGGCAGGACATTCCAAGGGCTAACAACTCTAGGGCTTGGAGAGGGCACTCCTGAGTGCAGTGGTGCCTGTATTTGTTGTGGAGCTGAAGGCTGCTAGAGCAGTCCAGAAAACATCACTCATTTCTGGCCTCTTAGAAAACCTTCCCTGAATCATTCACTACCCATCACTACCAAAGACAGGACCCTGGCTCTGACCTAGTACAGACAGTCATATGTTGTCCTTCCTATTCCTTCTGTCCTAGCTTTAGGAGAGAGATAGATTCTCTTCACCCCCTTCCCAAAGGAGTAAAGAAAACAATCCACACTGGATTGGAAAGAAGTGGGAGTTTAAATGGAAGTATTATGCATAGATACATGCAACAGTACAAAGCATATCAAATACACAAACCCATAGTCCACCTTAGCCATGCTGCCCAAAAAGCTCAGCAGGCCAAAGCTTTCCACCACCTCCCTCCAAACCAGGCCTAAACCCCAGGCCTCAGATGCCCCTTTGACACCATGCCTCTCTACCCCCATACCAAACCCAAGTGACACAGCTAAAGTTCATCTTGCCAGCTCCAGGCCACAGACAGGCTGCTCCAGGCCCTGTAGCAAAGCTAAGGGAGCCTGCACTGGGAAAGGGGAAGAGAGAGGGAGGAGGTGGCCCTGGACAGCCTGTGCTGTTCCCTTATGAAGGGGAGGTGCAGGCATCCTGGGAATGAAATAACAAAAGATTACACTTTCTGGTGTGCATCTTCCAGACCCTCCAATCCTCCTGGAAGACCTCTATGGTTCTTAAAGGCATTCAGCCTCAAACCTACCAACTGGTAAACCTGCTATCCTGATCTATGATCAGATCTCCAATGCTGTGCCCAATTCTGATGTTCACAGTCCCAGAGGAAAGTGAAAATTGGAAGACTGTAAGAATATTTTAAAGCATTAGGGAACAAGTCGAATACTAAGGGATCCTCAACAAGGTCAGGGCTAAAGTATAGTTTGCTTATAGTCCAAAAGTATCTAACTGAGAAAGGCCAAACTTTTCAGTGGAAAGAAGTCAAGCATGATGGCAGAACTCATCTGGTTAAATATAGATGCCTGGTTGTGAGCTGGTCCCTCCAGAAGCTCTATGTGTCAATACAGATCTAAGCAATACTCTCAGTGGATTGTGAAGCACAATTCATCTCAGTCTAAAGCTGATGGCTAAAAGGGGTTAGATGAATCACTCCCTTAAAGTTTCTATTTGCTCCACTGTCCATGAAAGGCACCTAGTATGACTAGCACCATTGCAAACCTCTACTCAAGGTGCCCAGAGTTGGTTGAATCTTACTCCGAACGTCTGTGAGCTGATTAGTAAGAGCGGTAGAGTGCAGATACTGCTTGGTGTGATTAGAACATGTTGTGGCTTTAAGACTGGATGTCTTAACCATAGAGTTGAAAAGTCCTCCAGGGGACTAGATAGGCACAGGAAATTGTAATCTTTTGTTATTTTTCCCATGAGCCCTGCATCTGCTATATAAACAGGTTGGAGAGTCATTTCATAGCATTATAGAACCAGAGAACTGTCAGGGTTGGAAGGGACCTCAAGGATCATCCAGTTCCAACCCCCCTGCCACAGGCAGGGACACCTCACACTACAGCAGGTTGCTCACAGCCACATCCAGCCTGGCTGCAAAAACCTCCAGGGATGAGGCTTCCACCACCTCCCTGGGCAACCTGTGCCAGTGTCTCACCACCCTCATGGGGAAGAACTTCTTCCTAACATCCAATCTGAATCTCCCCACTTCTAGTTTTGCTCCATTCCCCCCCAGTCCTATCACTACCCATCCCTTTTCTGTCTCCCTCTCTCTTCCCAGCAGGGATCTCTTGTCTCTTGCAATGTGGGGGAGGTTTGCAGCCTGGCTCAGCCTGGGCAAAGCTGGTTTGGTAGCTGCACTGTTCAGCTTGTCTTGGTGGGGGGTAGGGATGAATGGTGGGAGGTCTGTGCTAGGGTTAGGGTTGAAGCCTGGTTTGTTGGAAGGCTTTTGGCTTACTGAGGTTGTTGTAAGCTAAAATGTGAACTTGGATGTTTTGCATTTGTGTATCCAGTGTAAAGATTTGTAAATAGTATTTCCATCTAAATTAATTTAAATTTTAATTCTGTGAGGAGTGTTTTTATTTTACTGCTTTGGGGAGGGGTAAATGTCTTTCTGTCTGTTCTAAAACTAAGAACACATCCAGAAGAGTTGAGCTGGCTCTTCTTTCAGAGGCTTTTTAAAAACCAAGCTTACACTTGATTTCCTAGAAAATATGCCTCAGTTGAAACATGGCTGTGGGCCTTGTGCCAGAGGACTCCTCTGGCCCATCTTCTACAGGAGGTCAGACTATCAAACCAGAATGATTCCTCTTGGCCTTACAAGTCTGTGCCTTCAATCAGTGCTAATGAATAGTGGCATGTTTTCCACGCCTTATTAAGTGGCTCTTGATCAATACAGATGTGCCATTTACCTGCAGGGTTTCCCCCACAGTGGTTAGCTGCTGCTGCTGCTCTGTTCCTTTCCAAGGATTTAATGTTACAAACCAGCTTAGGGTCTCAGACAGGCTGAAGTTTTCCATCCGTATGGAAAGGCAGATTTAGCAGTGGCTCAGAGGGTGGTAGGCTTCCCCCCTAGCACTCTGCTCCATGCTGTGCAGCCAGAAATGAAGCTGCAGTGTAGCACAGCCCTTGCTATTAATAACTTGACAACATCCAGCCCTGTGTAGCCAGATTTATCCTTGCATCACTTCATTTGCAGTTTAAAAAAAAAAAAAAAAAAGCTGAATTGAAATCTTGGGGTTTAAGGAGAGTCTGTCTTTCCTGTCACTTACAGCTTCACCTGTAGTGTAGGACACTTCATATCCATCCTTGTCATACATAAACCAAAGATCATGGTGTGTGCATGGCTATGCCATGAGTCTGTCCAGTGCTGTCCTTGTTTTCATGCAGTATATGTAGTGCTCACAAGTACAGTCTTACTTGGTATTGTTATCTTTTAGGGTGACTGACCAGGACATGTCTTATGAGGAGCAGCTGAGAGAACTGGTATTGTTTAGCCTGGACACTCAGCGGAGACATTGTCAGTCTCTACAATTCCCTGAAAGAAAGTGAGGTGGGGGTCAATTTGTCCTCCCAAACAACAAGCAATAGGACACAAGGAAATGGCCTCAAGCTGCACCAGGGGAGGTTTAAGTTAGATATTAGGAAAAATTTCTTCAGAGAAAGGGTTGTAAAACATTGGAACAGGTTCCCGGGGAAGAAGTGGTGGAGTCACCATCTGTCTCAGTCCGGAGGAAGAGAGAGAGAGACTTCTTATTTCTTTTTAAAACATCTCCCTGTTGTGAAATGAAGGCACAACCAAGGCCAAATATCTAAAGAGAGGCTGTTTATAAAAGGGTAAAGTAAACAAAAATGAAGGGAGGAAGGGAGAAAGAGAGAGAATTTGAGACAGAGAGGAGAGCAGGAAAGGGGTTATATTACCATCTTTGGCCAGAGGAGGGGAGGGGGTTTCCAAAGTCCAAGTCTTTCTCAGCTGTGTTGTCCAGTGATACTTGCAGCATGTATTGTCTTCAGTGTAGTTCTTCTCTTCCAGAGGGCATGGCATGGCCCAGTGGTGGTGGTAGTGATGGGGAGATGTCCTGGACTGCTGCTTCCAGGCTGAGCCATGGTGATGTTCCCCCCAACAGGTATAACTCAGTGTCTTTTATTCAGTTCTTTTAATCACAGCTTCCTCCTGGCCCCTCACCCTTAGCCCAGTGTTGCCTCCAGGGAGTGTTGTGCCTGCAGGGGTGTGGCACTGGGAGAGTGAGCCTTGGCCTCTCTTTGCTTCTCACCTGCATGTCAGGCCAGGAGGGGCTTTGTTGCACATTCCTGGGAGTCAGCACCAGAGTGGCCTCCACCCCATTACACAGCCCAGATGCTGATCTGTTGCATCTTTCCACCTCCCCCACTTCCAGGGTAGCTGCAGTCTTGATGGGTAGAGATGATCTTATCTTTTGTTGGACATCCCAGAGGGTCTTTCACCACAACTCCCAGGCAGCTGTGTCAGAAAGCAAAGGTGATTTTGTCTTTGTTGATTTACATGTACAAGAAAGGACTCGTTCACCATCCCTGGAGGCATTTAAAAGCCATATGGATATGGTGCTGAGGGACATGGTTCACTGGTGGCCAAGCAGTGCTGGGTTAGCAGTTGGACTTCATGATCTTGGAGGTCTCTTCCAACCAAAATGATTCTGTGATTCTTGAGGTATGAAGTCACTTTGGCAGTCAATAAAACAACAAAACCACTTCTGACTGGCCTGAATGCTTCACCAACTGAAAATATTTTGACTAATTTTATCAAATCTGGGACATCCACAGTAGTTTCTGACACTTTCCCTTCATTCTTATCCGGGTCATTAGAAACCCTGCATGTTTAGCCTTTATTAAAGGGCTGATCAAGGATGGCTGTGGTGAAGGCACCCTGTGCCCAGAATTATGCCCCCAAACTCCAGCAAACTTGTCCCAACATATTTTGGCAAGTCCCCCTTTCCACCCTCCTTTTCAGAGTGGGGACAAAGGCCCAGGAGCCAACCTGTGTCCCTAAGGGGTAAAGAACTCCATGCACCCGTCACAAGGCATGCTTGTGCTCTTTCCATCTAAGGGCATAATTCTAGCTTCATCTTTTCTATAGGTTAAAGCAGGTTGTTGACAACCTGCCAGATTGTTTTGCTGACAACCAATTGGCCAGATCCAGCCTCGAGAGATCTATAAGTATTCCCCTCTTGTTTACCAGCTTGCTCTCTCCTTTTGCTTTCTCTCACTTTGCTCAAGCTACGGAAGCTCACAGCACCCCTAATTCTTCTCACGCCCTCATGCAAGCGCACCAGAGGCCTATGCAACACAGAAAGAAGCCAGCTCCCCCAGCTGCTTGAGGAACAGCCATGAAAGCCAGAGTTGTTAGCCTAGTCGAGACGACTGGAACCCTGAGGGTAAGCTTTAGCCCAGAAGGGGAGGGACTAGCCCAAGCCAGGTGGTCCAGCACCTGCTGCAGCCATAAGCAGCTGACCAAGCAGCTACGCATCTTGCGTGACCCCTGCTGTTCATGGGAGATAAGCAGGGCTACCCTTACTGCTCCACAGCCCTGTGCCGTCAGGGTAAAGTAATCCAGGATTTCCTGAGAGAGAGAGAGAGAGACATATCCTCCCCCTTGAGTCAAGCCAAGGGCTGCATTGTCACTTTAATGGGAAGCAGTCACTGAGAGATTTGGCATTGTCAGCTCCACTTCAAGTCAAGGGGGAAGCGCTGCTTCACTACACCCCTTCCCCAAAGCCCTTCTTTGGGATCAGAGATGGCCAACCCTGCCTACCGGGAGCCGTCACCCCGACCCCGAAGGACCCGGCCCCGCTGAGCAGGACCACTGCCCCGGACCGGCCCTGCCGGGCTGACTCTGTTCAGGGAGCTGCACCGATCCTGCCAGCCCCTGGCTGCCGCAGTTGGCCGTGGGACCACCCTGCCAAGGGAAGCTGCCAATCAGCGGCAAGTCACCTCTCCTATGGCTGCGGGAGGGAAGAAAGTTTTGCTCCATCTGTGGAGGTGGTAGGAGAAAGAAAGCCTTGCCCCAGAACAAGCCAGCCCGGGCCGGCAGCTGCGAGCAGCAGGCGTGATCCAGCAACTTGCCTCGCTACAAAGACAGACACAGTGTATCTGTTCCCATCTGCCACACTCCGTAACATCTAGTTCAAAGCACCCGCACCTAGCCGTGTGATATTCCAGCTTGAATTGCCTCTTGACAGCATTGTAAATTTCTCTGTATGTCTTGTCGAGTCGCCCTCTAGTGGACAAGCAGGGGAACTGCACCCTTCGTTCTCTTAATTGAAATTAATTCTGTAAATATTCTAATTGGGTCAAATTGTATATACTAAACCAGTTATGGAATATATTTTCACAACTGTGCATTAGAATCAATATATAAAAGTGATTGGTTATTAATAATTTTAATAATAAAATAGAATGTTCATAATTCATATTTCATAATTTATAAATTAATACCCATCCTCCTCCTAATCACGACAATGGCATAGAGGAATGGGGTATTGAAGAATACTATAACAGCAATGAAATCTGTTTCTGGGTTATCAGTATCACTGGTGATAATCACTGTCTGATTTGATTTCATCTCACAAATGAGCATGGCTGGAAAACTTCTACCTGGAAGGCTTACATTCCTGGTTTCAAACCCTGGATCTCCAGCTGTAGGTGCTCAGAGTGCTCAGAGAGCTCTAAGGCACTGTCAGCAAGCCCAGCCATAAATCACAGAGACTTGCTGTTTACCATTATAGAATCATAGAATAGAATCATAGAATCATAGAATCAAGAAGGTTGGAAGAGACCTCAAAGATCATCGAGTCCAAACTGTCACCCTACACCTCATGCCTATCTAAACCATGGCACCAAGTGCCACGTCCAATCCCCTCTTGAACACTTCCAGGGATGGTGACTCCACCACCTCCCTGGGCAGCCCATTCCAATGGCCAACCACTCTCTCTGTGAAGAACTTTCTCCTCACCTCCAGCCTAAACCTCCCCTGGCGCAGCTTGAGACTGTGTCCTCTTGTTCTGGTGCTGGTTGCCTGGGAGAAGAGACCAAACCCCTCCTGGCTACAACCTCCCTTCAGGTAGTTGTAGACAGCAATGAGGTCTCCCCTGAGCCTTCTCTTCTCCAGGCTAAACAGTCCCAGCTCCCTCAGCCTCTCCTCATAGGGCTTGTGCTCAAGGCCTCTCACCAGCCTCGTTGCCCTTCTCTGGACATGCTCCAGCAATTCAACATCTTTCCTAAACTGAGGGGCCCAGAACTGGACACAGTACTCAAGGTGTGGCCTAACCAGTGCTGTGTACAGGGGTACAATGACCTCCCTGCTCCTGCTGGCCACACTATGCCTGATGCAGGCCAGGATGCCATTGGCTCTCTTGGCCACCTGGGCACACTGCTGGCTCATGTTCGGCGGCTGTCAACCAGTACCCCCAGGTCCCTTTCCACCTGGCTGCTCTCCAGCCACTCTGACCCCAGCCTGTAGCTCTGCATGGGGTTGTTGTGGCCAAAGTGCAGCACCTGGCACTTGTTGAATGCCATCCTGTTGGACTCTGCCCATCTGTCCAGCCTGTCAAGGTCCCTCTGCAGAGCCCTTCTACCTTCTAACAGATCAACACCTGCTCCCAGCTTGGTGTCATCTGCAAATTTACTGATGATGGACTCAATCCCCTCATCCAGATCATCAATAAAGATATTGAACAGGATGGGGCCCAGCACTGATCCCTGGGGGACACCACTAGTGACAGGCTGCCAGCTGGATGTGGCACCAGTCACCACCACTCTCTGGGCTCGGCCCTCCAGCCAGTTCCTAACCCAGCACAGAGTGCTGCTGTCCAAGCCACATTATGACTGATCTCCAAGCCCAGGATAAATGCAGTCCATTTCTGGAACCTGCAGTGGATGTATAAGAGAAAGTGTCAAGACAGACAACATTAAAAGGAAGGTCAAACTTTAATTCACCCTGGTTCCCAGCAATGTTCCTTAAAGCCTCCTGTTGGGAACAATTCCATAGGCTGCGTGGTTTGCCTTACACCTACCCTTACAGTGAGGCCTTTAAAAAGAGATATTGACTCATTTTTATTCTCAGAAATCCTGACTGTGGTGATATCCCCTCTTATTCAGTGAGGCAAATGCAGATGAATTAGACTTAGCCCTCAATGGCAGTTTTGCTGACAGGAGGCTCATTCCAGCTTTTTCCCCAGTTTGGGGCAGTGGAGGGGCAGCTTTTTTTTCCACTGTTCCATGAGAAGCTTGGAGAAAAGCCAACACTTTGAGGCACCAATGCAGAGAGCAGTCTGTATCTCCTGCCTTGTTGTGGGGAGAAGGCAAAATCAAAGCTCCTGCCAGTCTAATTCCTTTATCATTGCACAAAGTCACATCATGAAAGATTGCTCTCACAAGCTGCTCTTTAACTCCAGCATCCAGCACTGAGAAACAGGAGGAATTCTCACAGCCTTTGGCATCTCTCTGCTGTGTGCCAGCTAAACCACAATTTGTTCCTTCTTGAACACATCCTGCAGCTGAAGGAGCAGACTGTGCTCTCATCATACTTGCATAAGGTGAGATCAAAGATCCTTCCAGCCCAGTATCCTGTTTCTGAGAGTGGACAGCAGCAGATGTTCTGGGAAGAGCATAAGGAAAAGGCAGATTCCAATGACACTTTCCCAATGTCTTTGCCCTGACTCCAGAGATTCATGCCTCACACATTTGCTCAGCTAGAGCCAAAATCTGTTCGAGGCTTTTCTCCATGCAATGTTTGTAACCAATGCTCACCCTGGAGCTGATCCTCGAGGTGGCATTGTCACCATAAACCCATAGGATCCCCTTCACCTGCTTGCATTGCATTCTCCAGCAGCTACTGCAGAGCCAGGCTCTCTCCTGGCAGATTGCCTCTTCACTGGCACAGCCAGAGACAGGAATTTCAGCAAAGAGGCAGCAAACTGCTGTCTGGCAGCAGTCACTAACAGTATCACTGTTTGACTTTGCTGCCCTTCATGCTGCTGGACCACATTTTGACTGGACTTTGTGTCATGTTTAAAAGCTGAGCTACAGCAAAAGGGTTTTGCACCTGTTTTAGAGCTGGGCTGTGCAGGCATGGCTGGGGAGATGGGCAGAGGAAAGCATTCACACTACAGGCTGGTGCCAGCTTGAGCATTCAAGTTCTGCGTAGCCAAGAGAAGAAGGCATGTACCTCAGCTCTACAATTAGCCCAGAGAGATCAGCCTCCTCATCTAATTTCTAAATCTGGAGCTAGAATCCAGGCACACAAACATCCTCCCCATTCCTCCAGCATTCCCAGTCACCAGTTTTGACTTAAAGCTAAACCCAAGCGACTCGATCTCTGACGAGCTGTGGTGGCCCTGCAGCAGTTTCAGCTCTGGCAACAGCAACAACAGATCTGTGAACAAAAGCTCTGACTGATTTTCTGGTTAACTCAATTTATTGCAATTAGCTTTACTTAATTACACATACAGCTGTTCTGCACCCTCAGCACGGCTCAGGGGGCTCTTTAAAGCACATTAGT
Source organism: Indicator maculatus (assembly GCA_013399975.1). Taxonomy (NCBI): domain Eukaryota; kingdom Metazoa; phylum Chordata; class Aves; order Piciformes; family Indicatoridae; genus Indicator; species Indicator maculatus. The sequence continues at coordinate 45,584 of VXBD01000863.1, forward strand.
CTAAATGTCAGGGTTTAGCACAGAACAGAGCACTGTATTCTCCTCAGGATCTGGTGGGAGGGAAGGGCAGCCAGCAGCCCAGCTTTCCTGCCTTCCACTCTCTCCACATGCTCTGAGCATATCCTTCTCCTCTGCTCCTGTTCCTCTTGGGCAAGGAAGAGACATCTGCTCCTCTACTACACCTGACACTTGCTCAGTGCACCAAAGGGCTGTGGACACCATCACCTTCAGCTCTACTCAGGCACACACTTCTTGTCTCCAGTCTAGCCAGAGCAGGAATAGTCCACAAAGACAGTCTTAACCTTGACTTTTTTGCTGCCTGTGCACCACTGGGACAATGATGATCTCTGGAGGGCAAGGGAGAGGGACCTGGGGGTCCTGGTGGGCGGAAGGATGCCCTTGAGTCAGCAATGTGCTCTGGTGGCCAAGAAGGCCAAGGGCATCCTGGGGTGCATTAGAAGGGCTGTGGGGAGTAGGTCAGAGAGGTTCTCCTGCCCCTCTACTCTGTCCTGCTGAGGCCACATCTGGAATATTGTGTCCAGTTCTGGGCCCCTCAGCTCAAGAAGGACCTCAGGGAACTGCTTGAGAGAGTCCAGCACAGAGCCACAGAGCTGCTGCAGGCAGTGGAACATCTCCTGTGAGGCCAGGCTGAGGGAGCTGGGGCTTGGAGCTTGGAGCAGAGGAGCCTGAGGGCTGGGGATAAAGATGTGCAGGGCTGGAGCCAGGCTCTGCTCAGGGATGTCCAAGGACAGCACAAGGGGCACTGGGGGCAAGCTGGAGCAGAGGGAAGTGCCACAGGAACAGAAGGGAAAACTTTGTCCCTGTGAGGGTGCTCTGGCAGCAGGGTTGGGCTGGGTGATCTCTGGAAGTCGCTTCCAACCTCTATCATTCTGCGACTCTGTGACTCTGTGTTCTATCCTTATTGCATATGAACAGACCTCATGAGGAGACTTTCCTTAAAGTACAGCTTCATAGGGATGTTTCCTATCCTCTTGGCAAAACATTCCTCTGCTCCTAAACTGGTTAATAAATTCTTTATCTAAATGACCTCAGTGCAACAGGCAGCACAATTGCAGCAAATCAAGCACTTAGAGAAACACTCACCTGGCACCTTCCACTAGCTTTGTATTGTTTAATAGAAGGAGGTAATGACAATATTTGAGCTAGATTGGCATTTTAATCTTCTTTGGCATCAGATGAGACTGTGCAAGGTCACCCTCCCTGCAGCTCACTCAGGTGTGTGCATTTCCTGCTCAGGTAACTGGTGCAGTCCAGTTTTGATTGTATTTCACTTCAAATAGCTCACCTTACTTCTTTCCCCTTTATTAATCCAAGAGAGTTTTAATATCCCTGTCCTTACCAGCTCCTTCTTAGTTTGTCAAAATTTTGCAGGCAAGATGTAGAAGGTGCCAGAATATCTTGGGGCTAATTACTCTTCTACTAATTTGAAGCAGCAATGATGGTATTTTAGATTTTTTTTTTAATGGAGCAAATGTTTTATGTTGTATTAATTGCACTTCTTCTTTCCTTTGGTATTTTTCCTGATGTCTAATAGCTACTCGAGTTTACTGTCTAAAACTGCTCCTGTGCTGCACATCTTGTACCCCACAAGAAAGCCATTATGATGCCACTTTAAAGCCCAGATGCTGCCCTTTGGAGAAGGGAAGTATTTACGAAGAAAACTTCAGTCAGAAGCAAGTTCTCTGCTTGTGAAGGGAAGCACCTGGCAGATTGTGCCCTTTCACAGCCCAGGTCTCAGTGTGTGGATTCTGTTTGTCTAACACAATTACAGAATCACAGAGAACATCTGGTTGGAAGAGGCCTACCTGGGCAGACCATTCCAATGCTGGAGAGCCCAGCACTGTCCCTGGGAGGCTGACAGAGCCCTGGAGCAGGCTGCCCAGAGAGGTTGTGGAGTCTCCTCCTCTGGAGACTTTCCAGGCCCACCTGGATGTGTTCCTGTGTGACCTACCCTGGGTGATGCTGCTCTGGCAGGGGGGTTAGACTGGATGACCCCTGGAACTCCCTTCCAAACCCTCAAGTTCTGTGGCTCTGGGACACTGCAATGGCCTTGGTTCTCACATCACTCCTACAGGTTGGGGAAGCACCATTTAAGGGATGGGAACAAAAACCAAAGCCTGTGGGTGCCTTCAGGATGTTTGTGGTGGTGCAGGGACGTGGTGACAGACTCTGGACAGAGTCCTCTGACAGTTTCCTTTTCTCAGCACTCTGTGCTGGTGAGGCTGAGGACACTGAGCTGCAGCAGACTCATGGATATTGTAATGTGAAGGTCAAATGATTCTCTTCAAATGAGGAGTTGGTTATTTCTTGTCTACCTTGCAGAAAAAGCCACAGCTCTGCACAGCAGATGGAGGTCCTGCTGTGCTCCAGGCTGTGTGCTGGAAGCCAGCAGAGCACAGAGGCAGGTCTGTCCTGACGGCTGCTCAGGGCACTTCCCACCTATTGCCAGGGGCCAAGAGGCTGCAGGTTGTGCTCTGCCCCATGAGCTTGGTTGGTGTTCTGCCACACACAGGAGTCCTGGAGTCACATGAAAACAACCTTAGCCCCAGGGGGGTTCACAGCACAGAACCTGTGGATGGGGCTGTGCAGCTGGTGGGAAGGAGGGGAGCAGAAATATTTATGGACTTTTTTAAAAGCTGTTGAAAATTGCTTTTCAAAATTGCTTTTGAAAATATCACTCTCCTCCCCCCGAATCTCTTTCCCCCCCGGGAGAAAGTCAGAGGTTTTATGAAGTAAAGAGTGGGATTGTCTCATGAAGTAGTGTTCAACAGAGTGCTCTTCCTCCATGGTTCTCCAAGCCTCCTGCTAAGCAGAGCAGCATCCTTATCATCATTTGTAGCTGGGGCTAACTGAAGCACAGGGATGACCAAGTGGTTAACTGGCAGGCTGAAAATGACAGCCAGAGACACCTTGTCCATCTCTGAGAAAGGAGGGATGAGTGAACAGTTTTAGAGAAGAAGAGTTAAGTCTCACAGAAGCCAGAGTCCCCTTCCTGCAAGTGTAATGATGGAGAATAAATCTGATGAAGAGTGACTGAAGGAGCTGGGGATGGTAGTGTGAAACAGAGGAGGCTGAGGGGAGGCCTCGTGCCTCTCTACAGCTACCTGAAAGGAGGTGCTGGTTTCTTCTCACAGGTAATTAGTGACAGAGCAAGAGGGAATGGCCTCAAGCTGCAGCAGGGCAGGGTTGGACTGGACAGTAGGAAACATTTGTTCCCAGCAAGAGTGGTCAGACATTGGCACAGGCTGCCCAGGGAGGTGGTGGAGTCCCCAAGCCTGGAGGTGTTTCAAGGTGGTTTGGATGTGGTGCTTGGGGACATGGTTTAGGTGTGAACCTTGTAGAGTAGGGTCAGTGGCTGGACTTGGTGATCCCAGAAGGGTTTTCCAACCTGAATGTTTCTGTGATTGTGTGATTCAAATACCTAGAGCTGTGCAATATCCCTGTTGCTCTGATGAAATTTGGTCTGGACCCTCAAACTTACTACTAACATCAGCACCAACTTTCAGGGGCAGATATTCTGAAACACCCATGTGTCCAGAATGGGGGCATGAGAAACCAGAGTAGCATGAGACACCAGAAACTGCAGAGGAAATTGTCACTGAAAGTAAGAGCAACTCATTAGCAGTGTATCAGCTTACATTTCATAGAATCATAGAATCATAGAATCAAGAAGGTTGGAAGAGACCTCAAGGATCATCGAGTCCAACCTGTCACCCTACACCTCATGCCTATCTAAACCATGGCACCAAGTGCCACGTCCAATCCCCTCTTGAACACCTCCAGGGATGGTGACTGCACCACCTCCCTGGGCAGCCCATTCCAATGGCCAACCACTCTCTCTGTGAAGAACTTTCTTCTCACCTCCAGCCTAAACCTCCCCTGCTGCAGCTTGAGACTGTGTCCTCTTGTTCTGGTGCTGGTTGCCTGGGAGAAGAGACCAAACCCCTCCTGGCTACAACCTCCCTTCAGGTAGTTGTAGACAGCAATGAGGTCACCCCTGAGCCTCCTCTTCTCCAGGCTAAACAGTCCCAGCTCCCTCAGCCTCTCCTCATAGGGCTTGTGCTCAAGGCCTCTCACCAGCCTCGTTGCCCTTCTCTGGACATGCTCCAGCAATTCAACATCTTTCCTAAACTGAGGGGCCCAGAACTGGACACAGTACTCAAGGTGTGCCCTAACTAGTGCTGTGTACAGGGGTACAATGACCTCCCTGCTCCTGCTGGCCACACTATGCCTGATGCAGGCCAGGATGCCATTGGCTCTCTTGGCCACCTGGGCACACTGCTGGCTCATGTTCAGGCGGCTGTCAACCAGTACCCCCAGGTCCCTTTCCACCTGGCTGCTCTCCAGCCACTCTGACCCCAGCCTGTAGCTCTGCATGGGGTTGTTGTGGCCAATGTGCAGCACCTGGCACTTGGATTTGTTGAATGCTAGTTCACATCTGGCACTGGACTGATATCTCATGCTTCTGGGCACCATTCCTGCATTTGTTGGTTGTACTGCATCCTTTGATGCTTAAAGAGCAAAGCTCCAGTTCACAGGAGTTACAGAATCACAGACTCACAGAACACATCAGGTTGGAAGAGACCTCCAAGCTCATCCAGTCCAACCCTCCACCCAGCTCTGAAGGCTCAACACCAAACCCTGTCCCTAAGCACCAGCTCCACACACTGCTGAAACACCTCCAGGGATGCTGACTCCAGCACTGCCCTGGGCAGAACATTCCAATGGCTGAGAACCCTTGCAGGGAAGAAAGATTTCCTGAGATCCAGCCTGAACCTCCCCTGGGGCAGCTTGGAACCATTTCCTCTGCTCCTGTGGCTTGGCAGCAAGGAGCAGAGGCTGCCCCCTGCTCACTGCAACCTCCCTTCAGGGAGCTGGAGAGAGCAATGAGGTCTCCCTCAGCCTCCTCTTCTCCAGCCTCAACACCCCCAGCTCCCTCAGCCCCTCCTCTAGCCCAGGGGCTCCAGGCCCTTCTCCAGCCTCACTGCCCTGCTCTGCACAGGCTCCAGCCCCTCAATGTCCTTCCTGCAGTGAGGGCCCAGAGCTGAACACAGCTCTCCAGCTGAGGCCTCCCCAGTGCTGAGCACAGGAGGATGATCTCCTCCCTGGCCCTGCTGCCCACCCTGCTTCTGACCCAAGACAGGAGGCCTTTGGCTTTCTTGGCCCCTGGGCACTGCTGCCTCATGGTCAGTGACTGCCAACTAACACCCCCAGGTCCCTCTCCAAGCTGCAGCTTTCCAACCACACATCCCCAACCCCATGGGGTGGTTGTGACACAGGAAGATGTCCTGAAATGCAATTCACAGAGCAAACTGAAACTTGAGCACTCAGGATCAAGTTCGTGATGTATATCCAGATGGTTGGAGGAGGTAAAGCTGCATCTCTGAGAGAACTGCTTTGGAATTAGTAATAGAATCATAGTATCACAGAATCATAGAATGGTCTGGGTTGGAAGAGACCCCCAAAGGTCATCCAGTCTAAGCCCCTCTGCAGTCAGCAGGGATATCCTCCACTAGATCAGGTTGCCCAGAGCCCTGTTGAGCGTCCCCTTGAATATGACACACAACTAAGTCATCCCTTGGTGCATGCATCTATCTCAGTCTGTTGATTGGGAAGATGATGGCAGAGGAAAGAGAGCTGTGAGAGGCTGGCAGATGCATTACCTGCAGTGACTCAGTGCAGCTAAGCAGATTGTGCATTGCTTGAGCTTAATTCTGTACCTTTATTTCATCTTTAGAATCTTGTGTCCCACATATTTCTGATGCTTTTAAAACTGAGAAACCCCCCTGGAACAAGACAATCCCCAACCCCCTAAAGCCTCAGCTCAAACAGGAAGCTATGCAGCAATATTCCTTGACAGATTGTCCAACTGGCTGCCATTCCAGGCAGATGAAATTGGGAAGAAAAGATTCAGATCATTTTGCTACACTTTTTGTTTGGAGTCTGTGTTGGTTTCCTGTAACAATAAACCCCCAAATGTTCCTCAGTGACAAAGTTGGCAGACATTGGAGGAAAGCTGTAGAGCCAGTGCACAAATATCTGCTAACTGCTTTCTTTTGCAGAACCTGTTGGGCAAACACAATCCTAATTAAATAATGCTGATTGCAGTTCTTCCCAGGAAGAAATAATTGAGAGGGATCAGATGATAAATGAAAGGGATGGTGCTGCATCAAAGCAAATGGGGATAAATACAAACACCTTGGTGAGTATAACTTACAATATTTCTTGGTTTTACCTTTTGCAGCCTGGCTCTTTGTGCTAATTCTGATGTTCAAGTGATAAATTAGGAAGAAGAAGGTTGTCTAATAAGGAAGTAGTTGGTAATGCATCATGAGAAAACCCCAAACACATCTAAGCTGTTACCAATCCCTAGGGTTCATTTTGGTGTTCCTTTGAGGGCAGAAAGCAAACTTGGGCTGAAGACACAGTCCAGAATACATCAATATTTTGTGTTCTTTTCCATATGTATTCATGGTGGTCATACACATCACAGGATAACAGAATGTTAGGGGCTGGAAGGCACCTCCAGAGGTCAGCCAGTACAACCCCCTGCCAAAAGCTGGGTCACCCAGGACAGTCTACACAGGAATGCATCCAGGAGGGGTTGGAAAGTCATCAGAGAAGGAGACTCCACAACATCTCTGGGCAGCCTGCTCCAGGGCTCCAGCAGAGACCTGCTGGAGAGAGTCCAACAGAGAGCCAGGAGGATGCTGAGGGGACTTGAGGCATCTCCCCTGTGAAGAGAGACTGAGAGCCCTGGGGCTGTTTAGTGTGGAGAAGAGAAGGCTGAGAGGGATCTGATCAATGTCTATCAATAGCTGAGGGGTGGGGGTCAAGTGGAGGGGGCCAGGCTCTTTTGGGTGGTGCACAGCAATCAGCCAAAGAAAGTGGATACAAATGTGAACACAGAAAGTTTCAGCTCAACATGAGGAGAAACCTCTTTGTTGTCTTGCAAAGGTTTGTGAAGGTTGCAAATGTAAGCACTAAAGTGGGTGAAATTGTCACTGAAATGCTTTCAAACATTTAATTATTCCTCTGACCTCTGTGTTTTAAGTAACTTAAATGTCAAGTGTCAAAACAATTTTGACCTGAAATCCCAGAATCCACTTCTCTTAGAATATTTAACACTGGAGGTTTTGTGCTGGTTGTGAAAATACTAATTTTTTTTTTTTTTAAGCTAAGCCTCAGCTTGATTGGAGGTTTTTTTTCACGGAGAAAGCTCCTCATCAAACAAGTCCATTGCAAATATTTATTCTGTTGCAAATTCTGGAGAGCTCCCACAAGCACCTAGCAAACCCAGCACCATTTTCCCCGTTTTTGTCCTTCTGGTCATGAGTGAATTTCCTTGAACGGTCTCCAATCCTTAACCATGTACTGCATGAATATCTGGGCAGAATTTTCTCTGCCAGTTGTGTGCAGAAAACATCCAGCAAAGGCAACCTGATGAAGATGATGATTTCCCCTTGCTGCTTTCACAAAGAACTGACTCCAGAGGTCTGATATTTAGGATTTTTAATGGCCTATGAATATCTATCTGCAAACCTTTTCAAGAAGAAAGGATTACTGAATCCTGGCTTGCTTGCTCTGATCTTCCATTCTTGTGTTATTTTTTGTTGTGTTTCTTGATGGTTTTCCCATATCACAGAGTCACAGATCCTCAGAGACATTCAGGCTGGAAAAGCCCTCTGGGATCACCAAGTCCAACCACTGACCCTACTCTACAAGCTTCACACCTAAACCATAGCCCCAAGCACCACATCCAAACCACCTTGAAACACCTCCAGGCTTGGGGACTCCACCACCTCCCTGGGCAGCCTGTGCCAATGTCTGACCACTCTTGATGGGAACAAATGTTTCCTGCTGTCCAGTCTAACCCTGCCCTGCTGCAGCTTGAGGCCATTCCCTCTTGCTCTGTCACTAATTACCTGTGAGAAGAGACCAGCACCAACTTCTCCACAACCTCCTTTCAGGTAGCTGCAGGGAGCCATGAGGCCTCCCCTCAGCCTCCTCTGTTTCACACTACCCATCCCCAGCTCCTGCAGTCACTCTTCATCAGATTTATTCTTCAGGCCATCCTCCTGACTCTTCTGCTGTTTGGTTGTCCTAGGAGAACTCAGCTGTTTCCTCATCCTCACTCTCCTGGGGACATGTACCCTAAACAAGCCTCCCTCAGGCTGACTGCAAGGACTTCTCCCTCTCACCCCCTCAGCACAGTGCAAGAGCATGCTGTGAGAATGCCAGAGAGCACTGTCAGGTTGGGTTTGGCTCTGAGCAACCTCCTCTAGTCAGAGATGTCCCTGATGACCTTTAAAGGTCCCATCCTTTGATTCCTGTGGTTGTATGACTGAGTCTTGCAGGCAGTGCCCTAGCAGACCAGGGAGGTGGTTGAGGCCCCATCCCTGGAGATCTTCAAGGTGAGGCTGGAGAGGGCTCTGGGCAACCTGATCTAGTGGAGGATGTCCCTGCTGAGTGCAGAGGGGTTGGACTGGATGAGCTTTGGAGGTCCCTTCCAACCCAAACCATTGTGTGATTGTGTGATTCCATGAACTTCTGCTGAAAATCTGAGAGAAATGGGAGATAACCTCCTGTAGCTGCACTCTGCCTGCTTCTCATCTACCTCACAAACTAAAAATAGGCTTTTGTGTTTATCTACCATTTGTGTGCTTTATTTTCTGTGGGTTCCCTATTAATAATGGCCAATCAGCTAACTGAGCAGGCATCTGTGTGTGCTGTGGCTCTGCTGCAGCTGAGTCAGCACCTGGGCTGCACACTTAGACCAAGGGAGAGCTGCAAGCCCTTCTGCCAAGCTCTGCAAGATGTTTTTCCCTCCTGGGCAACCAGCAGCTTCTTCCTCTTCTTCATTTAAAGCCTCCAGGTAATAGTTTCATTATTTAAAACTTGAAGAGAGGGAAAGGCATTCAAACAGCCCCAAGGTGAGAGTCTCCCCGAGTCTTGCAATTTAAAAAAATTCTTTTAATGAAAAAAAAAATCCCTTTGCCCATGTTTCAAAACCTATCATTACCAAAGCCACATTTCAGATTTGCCTTTCACCTCATATTTTGTGCTTCCTCCCAGTTACCACAGGAGCTGAGATGCTTGCAGGACCCGTGGGAGTTTGAGAAATCCTGCTGGAGTCTGAGTCTCATACACTGGAGGCAGCATCCTTCATCTGCCTGCAGCTGGACTGAGACAGGCTGAGAGTTGGGCAGGGAGACACTGAATGAAGTTCAACAAGGGCAAGGGTAGAGTCTTGCACCGGGGAAAGAACAACCACAAGGACCAGGAGAGGTTGGGGTCTGACCTGCTGGATGGCAGTGAAGGAGAAAAGGACCTGGGGGTCCTGGTGGGTGAAAGGTTGACCATGAGCCAGCAATGTGCCCTTGTGACCAAGAAGGCCAAGGGCATCCTGGGGTGCATTAGAAGGGCTGTGGGGAGTAGGTCAGAGAGGTTCTGTGGCCCTGCTGAATATCTGGAATATTGTGTCCAGTTCTGGGCCCCTCAGCTCAAGAAGGACCTCAGGGAACTGCTTGAGAGAGTCCAGCACAGAGCCACAAAGATGCTGCAGGCAGTGGAACATCTTCCTCACAAGGAGAGCCTGAGGGAGCTGAGGGCTCTGGAGCTTGGAGAGGAGGAGCCTGAGGGTGAGCTCATTGCTGCTGATAAAGATGTGCAGGGTGAGTGCCCAGAGGCTGGAGCCAGGCTCTGCTGGGTGATGCCCAATGCCAGCATAAGGGGCACTGGTGGAAGCTGAGGCAGAGGAAGTTCCATGGAAACAGAAGGAAGAATTTTTTCCCAGTGAGGGTGAGAGAGCCCTGGAAGAGGCTGCCCAGGGGGGTTGTGGAGTCTCCCTCTCTGGAGATATTCAAAACCTGCCTGGATGTGTTCCTGTGTGACCTGCTCCAGGGGATCCTGCTCTGGCAGGGGGTTGGACTGGATGAGCTTTCAAGGTGCCTTCCAGCCCCTAACGTTCTGTGAGTCTGTGACTGTCATTCTGTGTGGTATCTTCAGGAGAGATGTGTCTGTCTCACCCACGTGTACCCAGTTTAGGTAAAGAAAACCTTAAAAAGCATACTGATTGGTGGAATTTGGCCATAAGAAGAGGCAGAGAGAAGGCAGAATTACTTCCCCTCATCCCCCTTTTTCTTTTACATCATCGTTCAGCAAGGCAGAAATTGCACTGAACAGACGCAGGAGATCCAGACTTTGCAGAATTAGCAACAAAGCTTCATAAAAAAAGAAAAAAAAAACCAAACACATTTTCCTCCCTGCATTCTCCTTCTCTGGCAGGGGACCGGATGAGCTCTGGGGATCCCTTCCAGCCCCTAACATTCTGTGACTCAGTGAGTCTTTGAAAATCATCTACCTAAGTTCCCTTTGATGTCTTCCACGTTTACAGAGGAAATCTTTGGACCATGTGATCTTCCACTGTCTTGTGCACAGCTGAGAGCACCTCATTTTCTGGCCACATGATCTTCTTAAATGTCAGCAGCTCTTTTACAACTATTTGTAGAATTGGGAAGAGTGGGACCAAGAATACAAACTTGCATCTGGAAGGGGAATGTGCATCCTACACTTTGGATAACGTGAGGGAGTAGCCTGCCACAAAGCAAGGTCTGGAAAACATCCATGGAGCGATATCAGAGAGTGTTTGCAGAGGTAATGAATCATGCAGTGAGTAATGAATTGGATTTATTTACCTGGAGACAGCGTTCTTAAACCTGCAGTGATAAAGCTTCTGTCTGGAAACACACATTAATGTCCTGGCTGACCTGCAGAGTGCAGTTGTAGTAAGAGAGTAATGAGCTTCTTCATTTCTCAGGTACCATAAATTGGGTTTTGCCTTTGGGATGCTGCAGCATTAGATGCAGGCTGTCTGAAGACTGAGTGTTAAATGCTTTTGAGTGTCTGAGAGAAATAATACAGGCAGCAGGACAGGTTAGAGGCTGCCCTGCTGAAGAGCAGCTCCATGGAGAAAGGCCTTGGAGTGCTGGTGGGCAGCAAGTTCTGCCTGGGACAGCAATGTGCCCTTGTGGCCAAGAGAGCCAATGGCAGCCTGGGGTGCAGCAAGAGAAGTGTGGCCAGCAGGGCTGGGGAGGTTCTGCTCCCCCTCTGCTCTGCCCTCCTGAGACCACAGCTGCAATCCTGTGTCCAGTTTGGGGCTCCCCAGTTCAGGAGAGACAGAGACCTGCTGGAGAGAGTCCAACAGAGAGCCAGGAGGATGCTGAGGGGACTTGAGCATCTCCCTGTGAAGAGAGACTGAGAGCCCTGGGGCTGTTTAGTGTGGAGAAGAGAAGGCTGAGAGGGATCTGATCAATGTCTATCAATAGCTGAGGGGTGGGGGGCAAGTGGAGGGGGCCAGGCTCTTTTGGGTGGTGCACAGTGTTAAGACAAGGAGCAGTGGATACAAAATGGAACAGAGAAGGATTCATCTCAACATGAGGAGAAACTGTTTTGTTGTGAGGGTGCTGGAGGCTTGGAGCAGGCTGCCCAGAGAGGTTGTGGAGTCTCCTGCTCTGGAGACTTTCCAACCCCACCTGGATGTGTTCCTGTGTGAGCTGCCCTGGGTCATGCTGCTCTGGAAGGGGCTGATCTCTAGAGGTCCCTTCCAACCTCTAAGGTACTGTGGTACTGCAGTGCAGCAGGTGAGCAGTGCAGGCCTGTCTGTTAATCAGCCTTCCTATTGCAAACACTTTCACCATGCCTGCAGTTTGCCCTGTGCAAAACTACCTTGTTCACGTGGCTCTCCCTAGCACTTCACATCTTCAAGAGTCCACATCTGAAATGATTTCCTTTTCTGCAGCTGCAGCAGAGCCAAAGTTTGCATTCAATTACTGCTCCAGTGTTTGCCACTTCAAAACTAAAGTGCTGTGTTTTGCTGAGTTGAATCATCAGTAAAGGGGATGCAACATCCATCTTGCAACCAACTGTAGTGAAGGCCTTTAATTAATGGCTTGGGACTCTGCTTTGTCTTTTTAAGAGGATAAAATCTAATTGTGGTCCAGATTAGGCAGTCTAATGAACATGACCACAAAGCAATTGATCAAAACTAATAGGGGGAATAGTTAGGCCAGCGTAAGGCAAACCTGTTTGCTTTGCAAAAGGGACCCAAGGAAGCACTGCAAACATTATTGATGCACTGTTTAGCTCTCTGCAGCTTTAGCCAAATACTTTGCAGTGGTTCAAAAGAGAAACTCTCAGCCATACTTTCCTAGTGCTAGGAATATTGCTTATTCATGTTCTGGTAAGTAGAATGTTGCAAAGATGCTGTCCTGGGAGTTTGTCAACATGGCAAACATCATTTAACTTCTAAGCCTTGTGCAGTTTCAACTCCACACATACAGTCATAGAATCACAGAATGTTAGGGGTTGGAAGGGACCTCCAGAGATCATCCAGTCCAACCTCCCTGCCAGAGCAGCATCACCCAGAGCAGGTCACACAGGAACACATCCAGGTGGGGTTGGAAAGTCTCCAGAGAAGGAGACTCCACAACCTCTCTGGGCAACCTGCTCCAGGCCTTCAGCACCCTCACACCAAGAAAGTTTCTCCTCATGTTGAGGTGAAACCTTCTCTGCTCCAGTTTGTCTCCATTGTTCCTTGGCTTATTGCTGTGCACCACCCAAAAGAGCCTGGCCCCCTCCACTTGACCCCCACCCCTCAGCTATTGATAGACATTGATCAGATCCCTCTCAGCCTTCTCTTCTCCACACTAAACAGCCCCAGGGCTCTCAGGCTCTCTCATAGAGACAACAACACAAGCAGCAATGTTTTCTTTTGATTATTTAAAACAAGCCCTATGTCCTAATTAGGATCATAGAATAGTTTGGATTAGAAGGAACCTTAAAGCCCCTGTTCCAACCCCCTGCCATGGGCAGGGACACCTCCCACCAGCCCAGGATGCTCAAGGCTTCATCCAACCTGGCCTGGAACACCTCCAGGGAGGGGGCAGCCACAACCTTCCTGGGCAACTCCCTGTTCCAGAGTCTCCCCACCTTCGCTGTAAAGAATTCCTTCCTCATCTCCAGTCTAAAATAAAATTGTAAGAAAATGTGGAAGAAATGATGTACCAGACACACATGGGAAGGCTCCTCTGGAGATCAGCTACTCCAGTCTTCTCAGAGCAGATTGCTCAGGGCCATGTCCAGTCACACTCTGAGTATCTCTGAGCAGCTTGTGCAAGTGTCTGACCACAGTCAGGATAAACCTTTGTTTTCCTTATGTTTAAGCAGAATTTCTTGTATCTGCCTTGTGCCCCTTGCCCCTTGTCACTGTGGCTCATTCTTAACTTCTCTACTGCTTCCCTCCAGGTTTTTATGCACATCAATAGTATTCCCCAGGCTCTTTTCCTGGCTGGATGGTCCCAGGTCTCTCATCTTCTCCTTATGTGTCAGATGTTCTAAGGCCCTCAGCACTGCTGGGACCCTGCTCTGGAACCTCTGCAGGTTCCTTGTCTGTCCCAAGCTGGGGAGCCCAGAACAGCTGAGTGGAGAGAAAGGATCACCTCCCCTTGTCCTGCTCACTGTGTTCTCACTGAAACAGACTTTGAGCAAATTTTGCCTAATTTTCAGTATTTGCAAAGTGAATTATAGCTTCTAATCTGGCTAGTCAAGATACCTTTGTGATCCATGGAGAGAAACAGGAATGTCTCTGGAAGCAGCATGAATTGCATCCTCGAATTGTGTGTTTCCTTCTAGTGATAGCAGAGGGAATCAAAATGACTAACTCAGATTAGACCTCAGTCCAGATCTGGCTGGCTTATGGTCTTGCACAATCCCTCCAGCACTTGATTAACTCCATACAAAACAGCTCCTAAATGTCTTAAACACTGTCTTGGTCTGAGCTCGAGCAGCACTGATCCTGCTCACTGCTGTCCCTTCCCTGCTCAGTGCCTGCTCAGCAGCTGCACTCTCTGCAGTTCAGGCCATGCTCAGTTGCTGCTGCCAGCACTGACAATGCTCAATGGCTCTGGGCAGTGCCAAAGACTGGGGTGCAGACCAAGGGCACTGCTACATCTTCTGAGGGTATAGAGGCTGCACCTGGGGGAGGAGGGGACAGTGCAGGTGACGCTCAGCTGACCATTGAGGGATTCTATCCCATGGATGTTGTGTTTGTTCTGAAGCTGAGGGGTCACCAGGATTAAGTTCTTTGCTTCTTCAGTGGTCAGCATCCAAGGAGGATTCTCTCTGTTCTGTCTTTGATCCCCATCCATGTGTTCCTGAATCCAGCTCCTGAAACTGGTTCCATCTATTGCTGAGTCCATCCTGGGGCTCCTGCACCAGCATCAGTGCTGACAGTGACTGATTGCCCTAGGGGGTTGGGTTCCACACTGGTTTGTCTCTCTTGGTATCTGTTTCAGTTTATTGTTATTATTTCACTAAGGCAGTTCCAGTTTCTTTTCCACCCCATCAGTCTCTTCCCCTAGTTGCCTTTCTCTCCCCTTTGGGAAGGCAGAGGGGTCCCTAGGGAGCCTCTGTCACTCTGTAGCCTGCTGAGGCTTAACCCTTGACAACTATATGAAAAAAAAAAAAGTTTTTTGTGATCATTTCTGCAGAATCAGGAACAAATTCTCCTAATTCCAAGTGTCTTCTCTAGGCACACCTACCAGCTCTGCAGCAGCAACAGTCTGTGCATCTCTAGGACACTCCAGCCAGGATGCTAATCAACATACTTGAGCATACAAATGGTTGCCTGGGGAGAATCTCCAGCCTTGCCTGAAATTCCCATCTGGATTGCTCCTGGTGCAATCAGTCAAACACTTTGCTGTGCAGGAGCTATGCTGAGCACCATTTCAAGGCAGACCACTGTCTCAGCCCAGTATCTCCCTGAGGCAGACTGGCTGCAGGCTTCTTGTCTGCTGTGGGCACAGAGGCACAGCTGGCACCCAGCTACAGCACCACTGCAACTGCACAACAAAAGGATTTCTTACTTGTAACTGCACTTGTAACTCACTTGTAACTCCAGCTCCACAGCTCTGACCATGTTGCCCACCATGACTTGTCCCCATCAGATGTATATCCTGAGAGCAAGGGCCATGGCCTGGAATTCTGTGGCCCAGGAGTTTGTCACCCTGGCTTCCCCACTGTGGCATGCACTTCCTGCAACACAGTGACTCATGCCAGGAGCAGCAACAGGGCAGTTCCCACCATGCCTGCTTCACAGCTTGCTTTCAGGGCAGACTTGTGCAGAGTAGAGCTTCTAGCTTGGAGTGTGACTGGATTCTAGAGAGTGCAGATGTGAGACAAATCCATGGGAACTACCTTCATGAGTCAAACTGCTGTGAAGCCTAGAAGGCAGCTGTATCCTGGGATGCACCAGGAGGAGTGTGGGCAGCAGAGCAAGAGAGGGGAATCTGCCCCTTGACTCTGCTCTGATGAGACCCTACCTCAAATACTGCCTCCAGTTCTGGTGTTCCCACCATAAGAGGGACATAGATCTGTTGGAACAAGTCTAGAGGAGGCCACAAAGATGATCCAGGAGCAGGAACACCTCTGCTGTGAGGACAGGCTGAGGGAGCTGGGGGTGTTCAGCCTGGAGAAGAGAAGGCTCCAGGGGAACCTTAGAGCTGCCTTCCAATACCTGAAGGGGTCTTGCAGGAAGGCTGCAGAAGGAATTTTTACAAGAGTGCCCACCCACAGGACAAGGGGAAATGGACTGAAATTGAAGGAGAATAGGTTAAAATCATAGAATCACAGAATCAGTCAGGATTGGAAGGGACCACAAGGATCATCCAGTTCCAACCCCCCTGCCATGGGCAGGGACACCTCACACTACATCAGGCTGGTCAGAGCCTCATCCAGCCTGGCTGCAAACACCTCCAGGGATGGAGCCTCAACCACCTCCCTGGACAACCCATTCCAGGCCCTCACCACTCTCATGGGGAAGAACTTCTTCCTCACATCCAGTCTGAATCTCCCCACTTCCAGCTTTTATTCCATTCCCCCCAGTCCTATCACTCCCTGATAGCCTAAAAAGTCCCTCCCCAGCTTTCCTGTAGCCCCCTTCAGATCCTGGAAGGCCACAAGAAGGTCACTTCAGAGCCTTCTCTTCTCCAGACTGAACAGCCCCAACTCTTTCAGTCTGTCCTCATAGGAGAGCAGCTCCAGCCCTCTGCTCATCCTGGTGGCCCTTCTCTGGACACCTTCCAGCAT
>VXBD01000863.1:64356-80605 GCA_013399975.1 Indicator maculatus
GTGTCTGATAGGGTTAGGGTGGAAGGTGTCTTTACAGATGAAGATGTGGCTAGAGGAAGTTGAGATAACAAAGACGGAGGCAGATTAGGAATCTGAACAGCCTATATTTGTCTCTGTTGTATGTAAGTCATAGAATCACAGAACTCAAAAGGTGGGAAAAGACCTTTGAGACCATCAAGCCCAACCTATCACCCAGCACCATCTGACCAGCTAACCCGTGGTACCAAGTGCCTCATCCAGTCTCCTTTTAAACACCTCCAGGGACAGTGACTCCACCATTTCCCTGAGCAGCCCATCCCAAGGGCCAATCTCTCATCCTGGGAAGAATTTCTTCCTCACATCCAGACCAAACCTCCCCTGGTGCAGCTTGAGACTGCATCCTCTCCTTCTGTCACTGCTTGCCTGGGGGAAGAGACCAACCTCACAAAGTGCCTCTGCTAGTGCCTTGCCAGGGTCTGGCTATAAATCAGCAGGGTGTTCCCCAAGGAGAGCAGACACTGAACACAGCCTTAACTGCTCAGCTCTTAGGACAGGCTTAATAGGCAGATGAATATTAACTTCTCCACCCAGGGAAGGGAGGAACCTCATTTAAATGAACATAAGATATATGATGCAGGGGGGTAGGTGTAAAGGGGGGAATGCAGTAGGCATATCAGGAGACTGGAAATTCCAAGTAGCTCAGCCAGCTGGGAAAGGGAGGGGGAAATCTGGGTCTGGGAATTTAGGATAAAAGGGAAGTTGCACCTTCCAACAAGTTGAGAGACTCCACAGGGCCCTGCCTCCTGGACTCTCCCTTGATTCAAATAAAGTTTTACAGGGCTCCCCTGTCTCTGCTGTGAAGAGGAACCTGTAGAAAGGGCCCAGCTTTCCTTGCACTGTGAATGATGACTATGCTTGAGCTGATGTGAGGGGGAGTGCCCAGCACACGCTGCTGCAGTGCAGCCCCAGGGACAGCTCAGCCAGTGCAGAAGGCTTTGGTGTTCTTTTGGTGCAAAAGACATTTTCAGCATTGCCTCAGGCTTGGTCAGCAAGACTGAGCCCTCAGGATGGCTCAGTACAGGCAGCAGCCGTTTGCCCACAGGCACACCAGCAGCAGCCTGATAATCTGAAGCAGTCAGCTGGAAGCATAGAATAGAATAGAATCATAGAATGGGTTGGGTTGGAAGGGACCTTAAAGATCATCCAGTTCCAACCCCCTGCCATGGGCAGGGACACCTCCCACCAGCCCAGGTTGCTCAAGGCCTCATCCAACCTGGCCTTGAACACCACCAGGGAGGGACATCCACAGCCTCCCTGGGCAACCTCTTCCAGCGTCTCCCCACCCTCACTGTCAAGAATTTCTTCCAAACATCCAGTCCAAATCTACCCTCCTCCTCAAAGCCATTCTCTCTCATCCTACCACTATAAGCCCTTGTAAAATGTCCCTCCCCAACCTTCTTGAAGGACTCTTTCAGATACTGGAAGGAAGCTCTGAGGTCTCCCCAGAGCCTTCTCTTCTCCAGGCTGAACAGCCCCAACTTTTGCAGCATGTCCCTGTTGGGAGGAGGTGCTTCAGCCCTCTGATCACCTTTATGGCCTCCCACCTTGACCTGCTCCAACAGTTCAATGTCCTTCTCATGCTGGGGCCCCCAGAACTGGACATGGTACTCCAGGTGGGGTCCCAGCAGAGCAGAGTAAAGGGGGAGAATCACCTCCCTCATCCTGCTGGTCACACTTCTGCTGATGCAGCCTAGGAGCAGCCAGCTCTCTCCCCACCAGCAGCAACATTTTCACACTTCTGTGAGCATCTTCAAGCACACCAGCTGGCTCCTTCCTGACACAACCACACCATGCACTGAGGTGACAAGTTTTGTCACCAGAAGACTGTGTCTCAGTGATCTCAGACAAGAATTAGCACTATTGCCCTTCAGTACCCATCTCTGAAGCTGCACTTGCTTTGGGACTCCCTTGCAGGAAGGAGATGTGCTGCCACTCACCTATGGCCTGGGGGACAGGGAGCACCTGGAGTGAATAATTCTGAACCCAGTAGTGGTATGTTTGACTTCAAATATGTCTGAAGCCTAAAATATTAAGCTTTCCACAATCAAGAAATGATTCACATATTCCAAATAACATTTTAAACTTTACTTTCAAGAAAATTCCAGACATTTTTCAAGTCTTAGCTGTGCTTTCAATTCTCATTCTCATAAAGCAGTCTGCAAACACACACAAAGGATTTCCAGTTTCACTGCCCAGTGCAATGCAGATTCATGGCAGGGTAGAATTGAATGAGTGTCCAGGACTGGGGGGCTGGAGAAGGTAAAACCAGAGCAGAATGCATCATTTAAGGACAAGAGTTCCTCAAGTCAGAGGACTGCAGATGCACCAAGCTGAGTGGTGCTGTTGATACCCCAGAGGGACAGGATGGCATCCAGAAGAACCTGCACAGGCTGGAGAGGTGAACCCAGGGGAACCTCATCAGGTTCAACAAGAGCAAGTGCAGGCTCCTGCTCCTGGGCTGGAACAATCCTCACTGTCAATACAGGCTGAAGGAGGAGGTGATAGAAAACAGCCCTGAGGAAAAGGACTTGGGGGTGCTGGTAGGGGAGAAGCTGGACAGGAGCAGGCAGTGTGAGCTGGCAGCACAGAAGGCCAATCACAGCCTGGGCTGCACCCAGAGCAGTGTTGCCAGCAGAGCCAGAGAGAGGATCCTGCCCCCCTGCTCTGCTCTGCTCTGGGGAGACCTCACCTGCAGTGCTGTGTCCAGCTCTGGAGTCCTTAATATAAAATCACAGAACTGTCAGGGTTGGAAGGTTCATGGAGGCTCATCCAGTCCCAACCCCCCTGCCATGGGCAGGGACACCTCACACTACATCAGGTTGCTCACAGCCACATCCAGCCTGGCTGCAAAAACTTCCAGGGATGAGGCTTCCACCACCTCCCTGGGCAACCTGTGCCAGTGTCTCACCACCCTCATGGGGAAGAACTTCTTCCTAACATCCAATCTGAATCTCCTCCCTTCTAGTTTTCTTCCATTCCCTCAGCACAGGAAGGACATGGACCTGATGGAGCAGTTCCAGAGGAGGACCACAAAATTGCTCAGGGGGTTGGAGCAGCTCTGCTATGAGGACAGGCTGAGGGAGCTGGGGATGTGCAGCCTGGAGAAGAGAAGGCTCCAGGGACACCTAAGAGCAACCTGCCAGTACCTGAAGGGGCTACAAGAAGGCTGCAGAGAGACTGTTTGCAAAGGCCTGCAGGGACAGGACCAGGGGCAATGGCTTCAGACTAGAGCAGAGCAGATTGAGATTGGATGTGAAGAAAAGTTCTGCACCATGGTGGTGCAGAACACTGGAAGGAGGGTGGTGGAACACTGGAACAGGTTGCCCAGGGAGGTGGTTGAGGCCCCATGCCTGGAGATATTGAAGGTGAGACTGGAAAGGGTGTTGGGCAACCTGATCTAGTGAAGGATGTCCCTGCTGAGTGCAGAGGGTTGCTACTGGATGCCCTTTGGAGGCTCCAGACACCCTGTGATTCTCTGATAACACATCATGTATACAAGAAGCAATCATGTTGCTGTGAAAGAGCTGTGGTCATTGCAGCTGCACAGAACTGCCACACACCACTGTCAAAGAAATCCTTAACTGAAGGACCATTCTGTGGTTCTATGACTGTTCAAGCTGAGGTGAAGCCTGCCTGGCAGACAACAGACAGCTTTTCCCTCCCCAGTTCCCAGCATCAGGAGGCAGAACAAACCAACTCCTATAACTTACTGACAGAGGTGGGTCTGGCACTCTGCTGTCTAGTGAGGGCTCCCCAGGACACTGCAGGGACATCAGTCTCTGAGTAATGATTTGATGCTGTTAGCTCTCTGCACCTGGGAATGCATTGCTAGGTTTTCAGTTTTGTGAAATCCATTCTGCCTTGGTGTACGGATCAGGCTGCTGAACAGAGCAAGTCTGGACTCCACGATCCACTCCAGCCTGCTATTTATCCCATCCCCCCCTCCTGCTAATGACTGTTGTAGAGATTAAAAAATTACATTGTTACCTCTTTCAGCAATGCCAAACCAATAATCTTGCTGACAAGAAGTGGTACTGCTTCAATGAGGCTCTCAGATACTTGAAGGAGGAGTAAGAAGAATGAAATTAGATTCTAGAGAGATTTGATCACTGTCATCTCAACAAGATGTTGACAGCTAGAATAAATAACTTCTCAGGAGCCACTTGTTAAACTGGGTTAAAAGAGGATCTGTAATGATGTGGCCCACTCCAAAACCTCCTGCCAATCAGATTATATTTTATTACTCAGCTGAGCTATAGAGCATGATTCAGTTTGTGCTAAACTGGAGGGGATCACAAGGCACAAACACTCATATTTCCTGAGAGCGTTTTGGCAGCAGATGTGGATAAGACCCAGAGCACACTGCTGTCAGGGGAGAAGACAAAAAGCTTCATGAGAGGTATCAGAGTGCTGTGCTAGGGCCAAATGGCCACACTTTGCAATCTGAAAAATGTCCTCTGTGCTCCTGTGGCACACATCAGGAAAATCTCTGAAAGTATTGTAGATATACATCAGCTCATGCTGCCATTAAATGTCCTTCAGAACAAGGTGTGGGGCATGGTCAGCCACTTCAAACAAGAAGTCCTTCCTGAAGACGTGAGGAATGGACAACATTCAGCCACTCACCCAAATGGCCAAAAAGGACCCTCAGTAAGTTTGCAGATGACCCCAAGCTGTTGGCTGTGTCCATCTGCTAGAGGCTAGGGAAGCCTTGCAACAGGACCTGGACATGTGAGAGCAAGTTGGGTCAAGGCTGATTGGATGAAGCTCAATAACTACCAGGTCCTGCACCTGGGTCACAACAACCCCATGGGGAGCTACAGACTTGGGGATGTGTGGTTGGAAAGCTGCAGCTTGGAGAGGGACCTGGGGGTGTTGGTTGGCAGTCACTGCCCATGAGCCAGCAGTGCCCAGGGGCCCAAGAAAGCCAAAGGCCTCCTGGCTTGGGTCAGAAGCAGGGTGGGCAGCAGGGCCAGGGAGGAGATCATCCTCCTGTGCTCAGCACTGGGGAGGCCACAGCTGGAGAGCTGTGTTCAGCTCTGGGCCCTCACTGCAGGAAGGACATTGAGGGGCTGGAGCCTGTGCAGAGCAGGGGCTGGAGAAGGGCCTGGAGCCCCTGGGCTAGAGGAGGGGCTGAGGGAGCTGGGGGTGTTGAGGCTGGAGAAGAGGAGGCTGAGGGAGACCTCATTGCTCTCTCCAGCTCCCTGAAGGAAGGTTGCAGTGAGCAGGGGGCAGCCTCTGCTCCTTGCTGCCAAGCCACAGGAGCAGAGGAAATGATTCCAAGGTGTGCCAGGGTAGGTTCAGGCTGGATCTCAGGAAATCTTTCTTCACTGCAGGGGTTCTCAGCCATTGGAATGTTCTGCCCAGGGCAGTGCTGGAGTCAGCATCCCTGGAGGTGTTTCAGCAGTGTGTGGAGCTGGTGCTTAGGGACAGGGTTTGGTGCTGAGCCTTCAGAGCTGGGTGGAGGGTTGGACTGGATGAACTTGGATGGAGGTTTCTTCTAAACTGATGTGTTCTGTGAGTCTGTGGATAGTGTTGGTCAGCAAAGGGTTGTAGAGCCAGCACATGGTAACTACACACCACTACTATTGCTAGTGAACAACTCATGCTGTGTCTTGCAGTTTAGAACATGACACCTACTTACAGAAACTGACAGAACGTAGAGCTAAAAGCAGCTACTAGCTCTTAAGCACTCCTTCAATATGCAGCACCCTCTGTTTGTAAGGATATATTTATACATTCTAGTCAGTGTACCTTAGTTTCCTTGCTGGTAGAGGGATGCAATGACACTCTGCAAAGGTTTGTTCTCCCTCTTTCGATTCGCTCTGTTGTCCCTCGCTGCTTTCTCCTTCCAGCCAACTCATCAGCACATGGATATCAGAACTCACTGCAGGCTTTCACAATGGTCCTTACTGATGGTAGGGTCAAAACCTCAATAGAATCATTAGGGTTGGAAAAGCCTCTAAGATCATCAAGTCCAACTGTCAGCTCAACACCTCCATGACCACTAAATCATGTCCCCAGATCCTGTGTCCACATGCTCGTTGAACACCTCCAGGGATGGTGACCCCATGAAGTCCCTGGGCAGCCTGTTCCAATGCCTGACCATTCCTGCAGGAATTTTCTTATTCCCAATATTCAACCTAAACTTCCCCTGGTGCAACTTGAGGCCATTACCTCTTGTCCTGTCATTAGTTACTTGGTAGAAGAGCCCAGCCCCCACCTCACTCCAACCTCCTTTCAGGTAGCTGTAAAGAGCAATGAGGTCTCCTCTCAGCCTTCTCTTCTCCAGACTGAGCAATTCCCTCAGCCACTCCTCATAAGACAAGGTCTCCACATCCCTCATCAGCTTCATCAAAAAAAAAAAAAGCAACACTTTCCTCTTAGTCAGTTCACCTCTTTAAGAGGAGATATTTGCCCTTTTTGACTCAGTGTCTCTGACTTTGGAAGCAAAGCAAGACCCTCAGGTTAAAGCTAGAGGAGAAGTTATCCTCCTCTTCCTCAGTAGTGGCCTGGTTTGACATGGGTGCCTTTAAGAAACCATAGAGTGCAGGCCTCCAGAGGCTAGATAGGTCCAGGAGGTGGACCAGAAATTGTAATGTTTGTTATTTCATTCCCAGAATGCCTGCATCTGGGGCACAGCACAAGCTGCCTCTTCCCCTTCTCCCCTTCCTGCTCCCTTCCCAAAGCAGCTCCCTTCTCTCCTGTCTGGCGATGGGGAAGGGGTTTGGCTATGAGTGGCCTGCCAGCAGCCTGGGCAGAGATGATTTCTAGCTGTGTCATTTCAGGTCTAGTGGGGGATGCAGCAACAGGGAGATGTGGGTAGGGGGCACTCAGGCCTGGGATTTTGGCCTGGCTGGAGGGAGGTTTGTAAAGGCTTTGGCTTAACAGGCTTCTGTGTTCAGCCCAGGTTATGGGTTTCTATGCTTTGCACTGTAGTATTAGTTATGGATAGCACTTCCCTGTAAGCTGCCAATAATATTCTGTATTTCTATCCAATCCTGTGTGCAGTTTAACTACTTTGAGAAGAGTTAGAGAGCCTGTCTAGCTCCCTATGAAACCAACACCAGTGGAAGCAGAAGCTGAACTTTTGGTCAGTGTGGTAGGTTCAAATCCCATTTTTCAGGTTTTATAGCAACTGCTCTCACGCTCATGGTGTTCCTCTGGAGCTGTGCTGCTGCACTACAGAGACTGCACAGTGCAGAAGAGTGCTTGGGCAAGCAGCCTGCCTCAGCTGTCTTTGTTCCCTCCCACTTCTGTGTGTCTTCTCATTAACTCCAATACCTGGCTGCCCCTCCCATTGCTGCTTACCATTCTTCTGGCATCCGTGCCAGTGCCAGCATCCCCAGCAGCGCTGCTGTGTGTAATCACTGATGAAATCATTAAGCAGTAAGTAAGCAATGATCCATGAGGCACTTCTTGTAGAAGCACAACCTCATCACCATGGCTAATAACTCATGAATGAGTGCTTTAGGAGGTCACTCCTCAAAACGGGAGAGCAGCCCCACAGAGCAGCCCCACTCCTCCTGGGAGTCCTAGTGGACAAGAAGTTCTCCATGGGTCAGCAATGTGTCCCTGTGGCCAAGAAGGCCAAAGGGATCCTGGGGTGCCTTAAGGAGGGAGGCTCTCCTCCTTCTCTCCTCTGCCCTTCTGAGGCCCCACCTGGAGTATTGCATCCAGTTCTGGGCTCCTCAGTTCAAGAGGGACAGGGTCTTGTTGGAGATAGTCCAAGGGAGAGCTCCAAGGATGCTGAAGGGCCTGGAGCACTGCCTGGGGAAGAGAGGCTGAGAGCCCTGGAGCTGTTCAGTCTGGAGAGGAGAAGGCTGAGAGGGATCTGATCAATGTCTATCAATAGCTGAGGGCTGGGGTTCAGGAAGGAAGGGACAGGGACAGCCTCTGCTCACTTGTGCCCTGGGATAGGACATGGAACAATGGATGGAAACTACAGCACAGGAGGTTCCACCTCAACATGAGGAGGAACTTCTTGACTGTGAGCCCTGGAGCTGGCTGCTCAGAGAGGTTGTGGAGTCTCCTTGTCTGGAGCCTTTGCAGCCCTGTCTGGATGTGTTCCTGTGTGACCTGTGCTGGATTCTATGGTCCTGCTCTGGCAGGGGATTGGACTGGGAGATCTCCAGAGGTCCCTTCCAACCCCTACCATCCTGTGAACCTGTCAGCTGTTCAGTGTGTGCTTTACTCTCAGAATGATGGTTTAACTTTGACATGGAGATGTTTCTTTTTTCTTCCCTGCGCCTGGGCCCATCTGAAATAACAGCCTGCTGACACAGCACAAGGAAACAGTGTGTCAGAATCAGTCTGTATGGCTTGGTGAGAAGCCCACCAGTGTGCCTGTCTTGGGTTGAGCAGACAGAAAGCTCTTACCCCCCCACAAAGGAGTAAAATAAAACCCCTCCATTTAAATTTAAATGGAAATTCTAATCACAGCTGTATACAGCAATACAAATACACACATCCATGTTCAGCCTTGACGCAACTCTCCAGCCTGGGCTTACCAAAACCTCACAAGGCCAACACTTTCCAAAATGGGATGCAGGCTTCTGGGAATGAAATAGCATTGATTACACCTTCCTGTGTCCACCTCCTGGACTCTCTAGTCCCTGGAGGTCTGTACTCTGCTGTTAAGACACTCAGTCCTAACCCCACAACAGCAGGGACCTGGGGCTGCTTGCACTGCTGAGGCATATTAATGACCACAGAACTTGAAATTATTTTTGCAGCTACTCTAAAGACAAATCTTGACCAACCCTGCTTGTTACTGAGTCTCATGTCCTTGTTAGCCTGTTCTTTTTAATTGCATTTTATATCTTTCTTTACCTCATCCTAACCCATTCATGTCAGAGCTGGTCTGATGCTCTCAGCAAAGTTCACCCTGTGTTTGAAGCAAAATTACAAAGCAAATGAAAAATACTTCTGGTTTTGGCACAGGTTGCCCAGGGAGGTGGTGGAAGCCTCATCCCTGGAGATTTTTCAGGCCAGGCTGGATGTGACTCTGAGCAACCTGATGTAGTGTGAGGTGTCCCTGACCATGGTATGCCCATGGAACTGGATGATCCTTGAGGTCCCTTCCAACCCTGACAATTGTGTTTTCTTGATTGTTTTCCTGTGGGGCAAAGAAAAGGGAGGTGAGATGAGAGATAAGGAAATAACTTCTCCTGGATAGCTTCTGCTTCACTCAGATCATATCACAGAACGAGAAGAGGGGTTAGGGAATGGTTGAAGGATGTAAATGTTGAGAGGTGAGTCCTGAAAGGATCTTCTCCTGTAAGCCTACATGCAATGCCTTTGATATCTTCTGGTTTCTTTACCTTGGAACCCCAGGGGATTTGCAGTTGGGTTATCCCATATCAGCAGACATGATGGTGTTAACTTGGGGCAGAAGGACTGGCAACACTTCTCAAGTTATTAAGATTCACAGTTAATCATTGCAGGACAGGAGAACAACTGTGAAGAGCAGAGGGCTGTGGCCCTAGGGGCAGCACGTTGGGGGTGGATGTGATTGTCTGTCACCAGTCAGCCTCCTGAAGGACTCCCGGGGAGCAAATTGAGGACCAGGAGATGGAAAGAAAGCAGCCTGTTTATTTAGGGAGGCCATGCCAGAACAAAGCAATCTGCCCTCTTGTTCCAGCTTCAGGGCTCTCTCCAGAGCTGCCTAAACCTATTTGCTGTGATGCCCTGCAGCTTTCCCCTGCTCGCAGTCCACCAGGGCTCAGACTGCAGCAGCTGCTCATAACCATGTGAAACCAACAGGCAAGGACAAGCAACTTTCAAGGACTCAACACTGAATTTCTAAAGGGTTGCAATCTGCTTTGACCTTCCTCATGAACAGTCAGAAGGATAGCCCTCTTCTGAGAACATTTGGTCAAGTGCTCCTCACAGGACTGAAGGGTTATACAGAGCTCTGATGAATCAAATTTGACAAATCAAATCTTTCTGCCTGCTACTGAGACACTTGTGTACATGGACCTCACCCTGATGTGCTACTTAACCTCCTGTACTGAAAAAGGCCTCCTTCCTTTGATCAGATGTGCTCTTTCCCCAGCCCTTATGCTCTAAGTTGGGACAAGGGGGACAAGGGCAGAGAGGCTTTACAGCAAGACTTGGACATGTGAGAGCCATGATCCAAGGTTGATTGAAGTTCAACAAAGACAAGTGCCAGGTCCTGCACCTGGATCACAACAGCCCCATGGGGAGCTACAGACTTGGGGATGTGTGGTTGGAAAGCTGCAGCTTGGAGAGGGACCTGGGGGTGTTGGTTGGCAGCCACTGACCATGAGCCAGCAGTGCCCAGGGGACCAAGAAAGCCAAAGGCCTCCTGGCTTGGGTCAGAAGCAGGGTGGGCAGCAGGGCCAGGGAGGAGATCATCCTCCTGTGCTCAGCACTGGTGTGATAGTTGGAAACTGTCTTTTTAATTTTTCTTTGCAGACTTCAAGCAGAGAAAGCTAAAGAATGTAAATAAATCACTGTTGGGTGCAAGAAAGCAAAATAATGATTGTTCTAAACACTTCCATTGGAGAGAGAGAAATGTTTAAGAACCATTACTCAAAACAAAGTGGGCAGTCTGCAGTCCGGGCAACTTGCTGGGCTGTCTGGCTGCTGTTTCTTCTTCTCTTCTGGCTGAAGATAACACACTGACCTTGGAGAGCTAAGTTAACAACCTCTTTGCTCCTACCTAACTCACTGCTTTCTGCCAGGGGAGTATGGGGGGAGGAGGCCCCTGGGAAAAAGGCCCCTTGGGAAAGGTCCCCTTTGGGGGGAAGCAAAGGGAGCTTGGTTGTGCTTTTCTGTTGATTGTGTATATTTGTAAATGTTGTGACTTGTGTCTATTTGTACAGATTCATTGCATTTCATCAGAGATTGTAGACCTGCTTGTAAATACAGCTTGCATTTGCTTCCAGACTGAGCTAGCCTGGTCATTGTTGGTGTGAGGGGATTTCAGCTCACACTGACACAACTGGGGAGGCCACAGCTGGAGAGCTGTGTTCAGCTCTGGGCCCTCACTGCAGGAAGGACATTGAGGGGCTGGAGCCTGTGCAGAGCAGGGCAGTGAGGCTGGAGAAGGGCCTGGAGCCCCTGGGCTAGAGGAGGGGCTGAGGGAGCTGGGGGTGTTGAGGCTGGAGAAGAGGAGGCTGAGGGAGACCTCATTGCTCTCTCCAGCTCCCTGAAGGGAGGTTGCAGTGAGCAGGGGGCAGCCTCTGCTCCTTGCTGGCAATGGACAGGAGCAGAGGAAATGGTTCCAAGGTGTGCCAGGGTAGGTTCAGGCTGGATCTCAGGAAATCTTGCTTCCCTGCAAGGGTTCTCAGCCATTGGAATGTTGTGCCCAGGGCAGTGCTGGAGTCAGCATCCCTGGAGGTGTTTCAGCAGTGTGTGGAGCTGGTGCTTAGGGACATGGTTTTGTGTTGAGCCTGCAGTGCTGGGTGGGGGTTTGGACTGGATGAGCCTGGAGGTCTCTTCGAAACAGATGTGTTCTGTGAATCTGTGATTAGTCTGTGAACAATACTGAGCTGAGGATAAACTTAGGCTGGGCACCAGTGGGGTTTGCTGCCATCAGAAGAATTATGTTCTTGAATTACCTTTCTGCAGAAGCAGCAGGAACAGAAAGCCCTGCAAGTCATTCTAAGACGAAATGAGATCTTTTTATGCAGAGGATGACATGATATGACTGCCTGAACAGAAAAAGCACTTTATAATTTATAATTAAGGACACTTCAGGTCCTTCTTTCCTTTTGATCCTAAGTGGATCAACATCCCCTGTATGGATCAGTTTTTGTTTCCAAAGGCAAACAAGCTGAGAACAATAAACTGCCAAAGGATTCTGAGAGAATAATTTCTGTTAACACAAACAGCTCCTTTTTTCCTGATTTCTTGCTTTCACATTGCACACAGAGAGTGATCACAAGTCAAAAGCTTCAGGCTTTTACTCCCTAGCTGTGTCCCCAGTAGCTTTTCTCCACATCTGCTATAGGTTCAGTCATTGCTCCTGCACACAAGCCCCTGACATACACCACAGCATTCCAGATAATGCTTTGCCAGTGCCCTGGTGGATAACTGCTCAAGGATAGCTCCTTGAGCCTCCTGAATACATTTTAAGCCATTCATGCCTTTTTCCCCTATGATCTCCATCTGATCATAGAATCACAGAATTGTCTAGGTTGGGAGGGACCTCCAAAGGTCATCCAGTCCAACCCCCTCAGTCATGGGCATCAGCCACACTTTTCTCTTCCACAGTGATTTCCAAACCCATTGCACTTCACATATTTTTCAAAACCTAACTTCTAGAGAAAAAAAAAACAAAACAACAAACAAACCCTAGAAAAACTAAATGATTTTGCCATTTATATGATTAATTTCATGACAGTTCTTCAACTCTGGTCTTCAGGGTCATCCTCAGCCTCCCTGCCATGACAATTCCTTTTAATTCTGAGTCATCTGAAAATCAACATATTCTTGTTTCTCATGGCAGGGGCACTGAGAAAATATTAAGCAAGATCTGTGCTGCAGATCATCCTAAGGAGCCCTCAGGTGTCATACTTCTTCCTACAAGGTTAACTTTTGCCATCTCCTATCTGGTTCCTTCCCTATGTTCCTTAAAGTCTGGCTGTGAGCAGCAGGTTGCCTCCGTGGTGCTTTGCTGAGGTCAGATGGATGATGTTGCTTGCACCCTGTCTCAAAGGGCAATTATTAATTACTCTCACAACAGTAATAAACAATATGTCAAATGGGTATTAATGAAAATATTAGTAACCCTTTATTAATGAAATAGGATGGGTGTATGGTTGGGATGTCTATTTCCAACGGGAATATGCAGTCTTAGGGCAAATACAAACTGTTCTACGCAAACCAGGAGGCAATAACTTGGAAAGAGAAGGTCCCCGAGAGCAGATAGCCCTCAGTTACAGCAGGGGGAGGCTCGATAAGAACCTTGAAACCCAAAAGACAATGAATTGATTACTCACAGCTGGTTTCACCCCCATGGGGGATGCTACTGCTGCTGTGTTAGCTCTGGGGCACTCTCGTAGGGCACTGGCACAGCAGATTGCTGGCAAGGAGAGGTCACCGCCTGGGCCCAGGCTGGGCTGGCTGCAGGGGACGGCGGGCAGGGAACGACGCTCTGCACAACTGGCACTGGCTTGGCTCCTGGGGAAACTGAGGCACAGCACCAGGCTGGTGGCAAGGGGAAGCAGGCCAGGGGGATCTGGCTTCTAGGCTCCTGGCTTCTCCGGCTTGCTGGGTATGGCTCATGGCATTATCCCAGGCTCAGGACCAGGCATTCGAGGCAGGGCAGGGCAACTCAAGGCAGCTTCAACAAGACAGATCCAAGTAGGGCAAAGCAAGGCTTAAAGGAGGGCAAAGCAAGGCTTAAAGCAAGGCAAAGCAAGGCCTAAAGCAAGGCAAAGCAAGGCTTGAGCAAGGTTTGAGCAAGGCCTGAAGCAAGGCAAAGGTCGACCTCTATATACACCTGGCCAGAGATCAGTTGGTCCAATGGGGCACTGAAGCTAACATGTAGGTGCCCAATAGGAAGGCCTTCTGCCAGGCTATAGCCATAAAAAGCAGAAACAAAGACCTTGTATCTGGGGGAGCAGTGGTCAGCTTATGTGCTCTCACCCAGGTAAACAACTTGTTTACCAGACAGGCAGAGTCCTGTCCCCTTTGTTCCTTTTCCCACATTGCCTTGAGGAGGGGAGAGAAAGGGAGCCTGTCTAGATATCCCAAGGTGTGTTTCTGTGTTTGTACTGGGCCATGCCATGGCCATACCATGGCAAACCCCATTGGCATGGCAAACTGCTGTTGAGGGCAGACCCTGGGTTGTTCTGCTGCCCTGGGTTATATCAAAAGCACTGCTGCCTGCTTTTAGGGTAAAACAAACAAACAAACAACTTAGTTTCATTTTCTTGGAGACTCTCATTCTATTTCTGTTATTTCCAACACCTTGATTGTCTTTAGTGGTCACTTCTTTCTTCCTATGCTTCAACCTAGTACAACCCTTTAGGTCTGCAGCTGCCTGCAGCCATTCTTTCCAAGCTTTTTACCTTTAGGCTGACAAACATATTCCTGGTATTTCTGTCTCCCAGATGCAGAGCACCTGAACCCCTCTTACATGCCAGCTCTGATGCTTTTGAGTAATTCTGACAGCTTTATCTGGTTCCCCCAGTTCAAATAAACCCTTTAGAAATGGGAGATGTTAAACACAGACCTTTTTGGTTATTGATGCCATTAAAATGGGATGCTGGGCATGAGATATCTCCCTGAATCATGGTTGTCTGTGGCCAAGAAGGCCAAAGGGATCCTGGGGGGCATTCAGAGGAGTGTGTCCAGCAGATGCAGGGAGGTTCTTCTCCCACTATACTCTGCCCTGCTGAGACCTCACCTGGAATACTGCATCCAGTTCTGGGCTCCCCAGTTCAAGAGGGACAGGGATCTGCTGGAGAGAGTCCAAGGGAGGGCTCCAAGGATGCTGAAGGGACTGGAGCACTGCCTGAGGAGGAGAGGCTGAGAGCCCTGGGGGTGTTCAGTCTGGAGAAGAGAAGGCTGAGAGGGATCTGATCAATGTCTATCGACAGCTGAGGGCTGGGGATGAAGAGTGAGGGGACAGGCTCTGCTCAGTGGTTCCCTGAGCAATGGATGGAAACTCCAGCACAGGAGTAGTGCAGCACCCCAGCTCACCTCTGTCAGTGCCCACCCCTGAGTTACCCCTGTCCCCCTCACACAACAGGAAGCAAACAGGGCTGGGTTCCTGATTTTCTTCTTGCCTTGCACAGTAGGACCCAAGGTGCCAGTTTTAAAGGAAATGAGGCATTTAGAGGATGAGCAGCTTGTTTCTGGGGAGGAATTCAGTAGGGAGGAATTCAGTGTGCCCTGATGTTAGATATAGCCCAGATCCCCTGAGGAAAAAGCCCTGGCTGAACCAGCCTCCCCACGCTGCCCTGCTCTTCAAATCAAAGCTCCCTGAGAAGAACAAGTTCCAGCTAATGTTAGACATGGATCACAAGCTGAGTGTCAAGGATGATCAAGCTCTATAAAATGTGATGTATGAGGCAGGAACAAATGAACAAGGATGTCCAACCCAGACAACAAGGGAATAAATGATCACAGTCCTCAGCACAACTGCAGTGAGGAAGGGAGAATTCTATGCAGGAGTAGATAGGGAGAGAACTGATGGACTTGAATTGCTGCTGGGAAGTGTGATCACAGGTTAAAATCTGTATCGCATGTGCATGCATGTGACAATGGGCAAGGATGGACTGCAACACCTTCACTGTTGGAAACACAATCACAGAATGGTCTGGGTTGGAAGGGACCTCCAAAGCTCATCCAGTCCAACCCCTCTGCACTCAGCAGGGACATCCTCCACTAGATCAGGTTGCCCAGAGCCCTCTCCAGCCTCACCTTCAATATCTCCAGGCATGGAGCCTCAACCACCTCCCTGGACAACCTGTTCCAGTGTTCCAGCAGCCTCCTGGTGCAGAACTTCTTCCTCACATCCAATCTCAATCTGCTCTGCTCTAGTCTGAAGCCATTGTCCCTGGTCCTGTCCCTGCAGGCCTTTGCAAACAGTCCCTCTGCAGCCTTCTTGTAGCCCCCTTCAGGTACTGGCAGGTTGCTCTTAGGTGTCCCTGGAGCCTTCTCTTCTCCAGGCTGCACACCCCCAGCTCCCTCAGGTTGTCCTCATAGCAGAGCTGCTTCAACTCCCTGAGCATTTTCATGGCCTCCTCTGGATCTTCTCCATCAGGTCCACATCCTTTCTGGAGGTCTCTAAGAACAGATTGAACAGATGAAAGTGGATGTCTGAGGAAGGGCTACTGCTGCCTCTGCCTTGGGGAGGAGGAACAGTCTGTTCACCAGAGCCCTGGGGACCCTTCCAGCTGTGTGGACCCATGGCAAAGACTGAGAGGTCTGGGAAAGGTCTGTCCTTCTGCATTCACTCATCCATCCTTTAGCTGCAGACTCTCCACCAAGAAAGTATTGTAAGGTACTGAAATAAATTTGTCAGTCTAGGTCTCACACCTGACCTTATTTCCTGCTTTGGTAAGAAAGCTGTGGTGGTAAGGCCCTGACACACGGCCCAGTACAAATCCAGACAGGTCTCAAGATGTCTAGACAGGTCCTTTCCCTTCCCTCCTTCCCACCACAACAACAGGGCAAGGTGGGAAAAGGAACCAAGGGGACAGGCCCTTGCCTGTCTGGTAAACAAGAT
>VXBD01000866.1:8148-29536 GCA_013399975.1 Indicator maculatus
CCTGGAGGCAGTGCTGCAGGTGGGAGCAGAGCAGAGCAGAGGGGCAGAATCCCCTCTTTGTGCTGCTGCTCTCCTTGCTCTGGATGCAGCTCAGCACCCAGCTGCCTGCTGGGCTGCCAGGGCCCATCCTGTGGCCATGGTGTGCAGAATTGGGCATCTTCAGCAAGGAGAGTCCAGCAGGTTCCTCAGTCCAGCAGGTTCATCAGTCCAGCAGGTTCCTCAGTCCAGCAGGTTCCTCAGTTCAGCTGCCAGGGAGCAGGGTGCTGTGTAAACCAACCCTTGTTTTCCTCCTAGAAACGATTCAGACCCAGGGATAAAGGCTCCTGACTCACTCCTCTGCCCTGAGATCAGAGGGATGGTTTTGCAGAGGCTGCATTCACAGCTGTGAGATCAACCTGTCAGCCTGCTGGGCAGAATCAGCACCCTGAGAACGATTCCATTCTCCTTTTCATAAGGCAGCATTGGGAGGCTGCCCAAAGGCAGAACAAAGGAAATCCTCTGCTCTCCCCAACAACAGCCCTGAACACAGAATACAGAAACAAAGCAGCCTCCCTTTCTAGGCTTCACCTGGCTTCATTTCTCTGCTTTTCCCCCATTCTGATAAGTGATAGAATCAGAGAATTGTTTGATATCTCTCCCTGCCCAGGCTGGGGTTAAACCCTGCTCCCTTCAGCACCACATCTCTGCCCCTTTGATGCATCTCCAGGGGTGGGGGTTCAGGCACCTCCCTGGACAGCCTGTGCCAGGCTTTGAAAAGCCTCTCAGCCAAGAAGTTTCCAACCTAAACCTCCCCTGACACAACTTGAGGCCATTTCCTCCTCTTCTATCACCTGTTACCTGGGAGAAGAGACCAACCTCAATCCCCCTTCCAGGTTTTTCCCTCCCAGCTCAAACACCTTCAGCTGCTCCTCCCCAGCCCTGTTCTCCAGACCCTTCAGCAGCTTCATTGCCCTCCTCTGGACATTCTTGGAGTGAGTGCCCCCAGACTGATCCCATCAGCCTCACCAGTGCTGAGTTCAGGGACACCATCACTTCCCTGCTCCTCCTGGCCACACTGGTCCTGATCCCAGCCAGGATGCTGTTGGCTTCTTGGCCATCTGGGCACACTGCTGGCTCCTGGCTGTCAATCAGCACCCCCAGATCTTTCTCAGCTGGACATTTTTCCAGCCACTCTGCCCCACATCTTTCATATTTCCTCCCCCACATCTTTCATATTTCCTCCTTTCCTTTTTTTTTTTTAGGCTGAGCAGAGAGCTGCTTGGCAGTTTCCCAGAGCCACTGACTGTGGCTGTGACACAGCAGAGATGGCAGGCAGTGAAGGCAGTTAAATGAAGACTAATGCCTCACTTCAGGCAAGCCAAGCCAGGTCAGTCCTCTAGCAGAAGACCTTCCAGTTGAAAGTCTTGGAGCTTGCAGGGAATTCCCTGATGATCAAACATTTGGATCAGGGGATACAATTCATCCACTGGGTCTTCAAGGCTTCTTCTGCTTTTCCTTTTTCTTCATCTTTCTCTGTTTCCATATAAATGCTCTTCAGTCCTGCAGATTTTGGTGCTGCCAGGATCTGGGAAGCCTTTCCTAGCTGTGATGTGAGTGGAGGATGGAAAACGTGCCCTGCATGGGCACACACATCTGGCCTCTCTAAGAGGAAAGCTGTTCTGCTGCCCCCAGCAGCTCACAGGGACCTCTCTGTTTGCTGACAGCTCCATGCCACAGTTCTTCACATGCTGAGCAATGGCCAAGAGCTCCAGGGTCCTCCCATGAACTTCAGGGACCCCAAAGTATGAAGTCATCACAGCACTCCCATGCTGGCTTCACTCAGGGTTCCTTTGTACAATACAACAAGTAGGAAATGAAGCAGCTCTGAGGAAGAGGACCTGGGACACTCCAGGAGCTGGCAGTCTGCCCTCACAGCCATGAAAGCATCCTGGGGTGCATTAAGAGGAGTGGGGCCAGCAGGTCAAGGGAGGTTCTCCTCCCCTTCTACTCTGCCCTGGTGAGCTGAGGCCACACCTGTAGTGCTGTGTCCAGGTTTGAGCTCCCCAGCTCAAGAAGGACCAAGAACTACTGGGGAGACTCCAGTGCATGGCCACTGAGGTGATTAGAGGACCTCAGGGAACTCCTTGAGGGAGTCCAGAACAGAGCTACCAAGCTGCTGCAGGCAGCGGAACATCTCCCTGCTGAGGACAGGCTGAGGGAGCTGGGAGCAGAGGAGCCTGAGGGCTGCCCTGATTGCTGGGGATGCAGAAGTGCAGAGCTGGAGCAGAGGAGCCTGAGGGCTGCCCTGNGAGGGAGCTGGGAGCAGAGGAGCCTGAGGGCTGCCCTGATTGCTGGGGATGCAGATGTGCAGAGCTGGGAGCAGAGGAGCCTGAGGGCTGCCCTGACTGCTGGGGATGCAGATGTGCAGGGCTGGGAGCAGAGGAGCCTGAGGGCTGCCCTGACTGCTGGGGATGCAGATGTGCAGGGCTGGAGCAGAGGAGCCTGAGGGCTGCCCTCACTGCTGGAAATGCAGATGTACAGGGCTGGGAGCAGAGGAGCCTAATGCAGATGTGCAGGGCAGTGTGGGGAGGATGGAGGAGTGCTGGCAGTGCAGGGGCTCCACAGGATGGACACAGGTGACCAGCTCTGGCAGTGGTGGCCACTGGGTTCAGCCAAGAGTGCAGAGCATTGGGCAGGTCCACAGTTATAAGGCCAAGCTACCAAAGTCACATCTGCAGCTCAGGTTGGGGGTTGGAGGCAGAGAACTGTGTAGAGGCAGAAGGGTGGTGTTCAGGCAGGGAGTAAGGGAAGAGTCTGATCTTGAAGAAGGTTCTCTGAGCTGAATAAATATTCTCATGAGGAGTGTCTGAGGGAACTGGAGTGGTTTAGCCTGGAGAAAAAGGGGCTGAGGGGGGACCTCATTGCTCTCCACAGCTCCCTGAAAGGAAGTTGGGGTGAGGTGGACATTGAGTCTCTTCTCCCTATGATCAGGGGATAGAATGAGAGGAAATGGCCTGGGGAGGTTTTGGTTGGATTCGAGGAACAATTTCTTTGCTGCAAGAGTGGTCAGGGATTGACAGAGGCTGCCCAGGGAGGTGGTGGAGTCCCCATGGCTGGAGGTGTTGACAAAGTGTGCAGACATAGCAGCTGAGGGTATGGTTAGTGGGCATGGTGGTGTTGGGTTGATGGTTGGACTTGGTGATCTTAGAGGTCTTCTCTAACCTTAGTGGTTCTGTGAATGTTGAGGGAAACTCACCTGATGTAATGTGAGGTGTCCCTGCCCATGGCGAGGAACTGGCTGATCCTTGAGGCTCCTTCCAACCCTGCCTGTGATTCTGTGAATCAAGAGGATGGGAGACAAACCTTGTGGAGAAGCTGAAAAAGGAAACAGTGCCCCTGAAGGAGACTAAATCTCCTCTGTGAGCAGCAGCCAAGACAGGAAGTGTGGGTCTGGAATAAAACCCTTCCTCAGGCTTGTTGACTTCCCCGAGGACTTAGCCCTGGTTGTTGTTTGCATCCTCTTTGTGCTCCAAGAGCTCTCCCAGGATGTAACTACCCCCAAAGAGGGCAATTGGAGCAACTGTGTGATTCTATTTAACCCAGGGCCTGAAGCAGTGAGATCAAGTGAACTAAATTATCCTGCATCAGAATAATTCTGCTGTGGGGTTATTTTGTTGGGTGTTTTTTTTTCCCCCCACTTCCCCTTTTATCTACTCTTTTAGCAATTCTAGATCATTTCCATGTCAAAAATAGCATCTTCCTATACTATTATGCAAAGCATCTGGGGCAACATTTCTGCCTTCATCTGCATTCCTTTGTGTAATTTTGTGACCTAAAGTTTGTGTCAAAACCTCTTCCCCCCCTCCACCATCTATAACCATGAACTATTTTCATTTCAAGGAGCAAGATCTACTACACAGGGGAACACCAGGGCTCAAACAAATGTAGCCTGTGACCTCTAGAGAGCCTAAAATATTGCAACCCTTAGGAAAAGGCATCTGCACTCCAATTAGCTTACAAATGAATGAAGGAAACAGTAAGGGAGGTGAAAAAAAAAAAAGCAACCCCAACATCTGCACTGCTGGCATGAGTAAAATCTCTGATGGGCAATGGTTTGTGTGCTGCAGAAGGCCCAAGCTGCCAGGACAAGGAGAAGCTGTTGCCTGCTGGATGATCTTTAAGGTCCCTTCCAACTGGATCAGCTTTAAGGTCCCTTCCAACTGGATGACCTTCAAGGTCTCTTCCTACCCTGACCACTCCATGCCTATATCCCCAGATTTTGGTGTTCGTCATTCATAGAGGATGATTTCAGTGAGATGCATTCAGGTTTTTTTTTCTCCCCCCTCTGGAAAATGAATCCAGGAGATTCTGACAGCAGAATGAACTCAACATCATTTATTGACCAGTGGGAAAATCATCTGGGAAGGCTCTTTCAGTGCTTTCCTTCATCACTTCTCTGCTCAAAGCTTCTACTGTCAATGGATCACCTGTTCCTGCAGCTTGCCCTGCCACAGACCATTTCTAGCATGGAACATTTTGAATGCCATTAAGGAGTATTTTACTGCAGCAGAAAGGTTTTGGTCAGCCATACTCATCAAGGCCCTTCAGATTTGGATTCTGCTAAAGGCAGTTTTAGGTCAGTCCATGTGTTTGAGCTTTTTTTTTTTTCTCTTTCTGCTTCATTCAAACTAGAGGAGAGGAGGTTTGGAGTGGGTTAGGAACAGGTTAGAATCATTGAATCATAGCAAGTTTGGGGTTGGAAGGGACCTCCAAAGCTCATCCAGTCCAACCCCCTCTGCAGTCAGCAGGGACATCCTGCACTGGATCAGGTTGCCCAGAGCCCTGTTGAGCCTCACCTTGAATATCTCCAGGGATGGAGCCTCAACCACCTCCCTGGGCAACCTGTGGCAGTGTTCCACCACCCTCCTGGTGCAGAACTTGTTCCTCACATCCAATCTCAATCTGCTCTGCTCTAGTTTGAAGCCATTGTCCTTTGTCCTGTCCCTGCAGGCCTTTGGGAACAGTCCCTCTGCAGCCTTCTTGTAGCCCCTTCAGGAACTGGAAAGCTGCTCTTGGGTCTCCCCAGAGCTTTCTCTTCTCCAGGCTGAACAACTCCAGCTCCTAACAGCAGCCTTCCAGTACTGCACCTGGGACACTGCAACAGGTTGCCCACAGAGGTGGTTGAGGATCTATCCCTGGAGATATTCAAGGTCAGGCTTGGCAAGACTTTGAGCAACCTGCTCTAGTGGAGGATGTCCCTGCTGACTGCAGGGGCTTGGACTGGATGAGCTTTGGAGGTCCCTCCCAACCCAAACCATTCTGTGTTTCTCTGCCTTGTAGGAATTTGCAGCCTGGACTGAATCTTTCTGCTGTGCTTCCACAGCAGTTATCATGACTGAAAACTCTTGAGTTTGGCCTTCTGCAACACTTACTAAAGAAAGAATATTTACAGGAAGCAAAGAGGGGAATGCAATCAGCCTTGAAACATCACAGAATTGTTTGGCATGGAAAAGACCTCTAAGATCAGCCTGTCCAACCATAAACCCAACACCACTGTGGCCATTAAACCACATCCCAAAGGGCTTCATAATATGCTGATTGGTGGCCACTGAAGATTAGGCTGCCCCCACTTATTTTCTGAAGCAGTTCCTGCTGGTCTAATAAAATTCTTCTCCTCTTCTCTGTTAGAGAAAACAGAAGAGCCCTCTGTGACCTCTGTCTTGCACACACAGCTCTGTCTTCCACCCACATTTCCATTAACTTAGTTGAAACCACCTGAGTGACCTGACTTAGCTGGGTATAAAAATGGTTGGGAAACTGAAATCTTTGCTGTTATGCAGTTTCTGTATGCTCTCTCTGTCTAGATTTTCCTAGATTACTACCCAAGAATATGAGGTGTTGGAAAGGACCTCTGGAGATCAAATCCAACCCTGCTGTGAAGGCAGGATCACCCAAGGCAGCTCACAAGGCTCTTGAAAGTCTCCACAACCTCTCTGGGCAGACTGCTCCATGGCTCCAGCAGCCTCACAGTGAAGAGGTTTTGCCTCCTGTTGAGGTGGAACTTCCTTGGTTCCAGTTTGTGCCCTTCACCCCTGCTCCTATGCCAGGATACCACTGATCAGAGCCTGGCCCCTTCTTCTTGACACCCACCCTGCAGATATTTATAAGTATGAATAAAATCTCCTCTCAGCCTTCTCCTCTCCAGGCTGACCAGCCCCAGGGCGCTCAGCCTTTCCTCATCACACAGATCTTCCAATCCCTTCATCATCCTCATAGCCTCCACTGGACACTCTCCAGTATATCCCTGTCCCTCTTGAACTGGGGAGCTCAGAACTGGACCCAATCCTCACCAGGACAGAGTAGATAGAGAGGGGAACCTCTCTTGACCTGCTGGCCACACTCTTCTTAATGCACCTCAGGGTACCATTGAGCCTCTTGGCCTCAAGGGCAGATTGCAGTCCCTTAGTGCCCACCACAACTCCAAGGTTCTTCTCCTTCCCTAAGCCTCAGCTATTCCTGGACCTTGCAGCTACTTTTAAAATTGCTTTTGCCTTGCTCCTTCTCCAGTTGATCAAATTTGATGTTGCTAATGGTTATAATTTATTGCATCGTTAAATTTAGGTGTTTTTTCTTCTTGTTGTTGCGGTGGTGTTTGTTTCTTTTTTTTTTTTCTGCTGATAGTTGTACAAGATGACCTTTGGTGGTCCCTTTCACCCCAATGCCCAAGGCAATGGTGGAGGACCCATCCCTGGAGACATTCAAGATGAGACTCAGCGTGGTCCTGGGCAGCTTGCTCTAGTTGGAGGTGTCCCTGCTGACTGCAGGGGCAGTTGGAGAAAATGATCTGAGAGGGTCTGTGAACACCACCCTGTGTCTGAATCCACTTCCACAAATGCCAGTGGAATGTCTCCTGGGTTAAACTAATGGAACCAACCCAGAAGCAGGCATGATTTTTACAAAGGGACACCCCACCTCACCCATCCCTCACCCCCCCAAAAATCAATTCTAGGCTCATTTTAGAAAAGCCTTCAACTCCACATGCTTTAAAGACACAGTGAACCCCCAGGTGAAGAGCACACAGCCTTCTTCTCCCAAACCCTGCCTCAATTTTCTCCCTCTGGTTAGCAGGCAGTTTGGACAATTACACCTAAATGGATGCAAGGCTGATTTCAGCTCTCATTTCATTACAGCACTGAAGCAGGTACAGACCTGTCTCTAATGCTTGTTTACAATGTTACTCATAAACAGAGCTTGGGTTCTTGGTTTGGGTTTGGGTTGCTTTCCCCCCCTTCCCCCCCCCCCCCGCCGCGGCACTCTGTTTCAATTTCCCAGCTCGATTAGCTACCAATCTGCACTAAAACACTCAAGTTAAAAGGAAAAGATAATTGCTCAGGTTATTTTTTTCTCTGTTTTTTTTTTTTTTTGCTTTTTATCTTTTATTTTTCCTTTTTTTTCCTCTTTCCCTTTTTTCTCTTTCCCTTTTTTCTTTTTTTCTTTTTTTCTTTTTCCCCTTCTTCCTTTTTCCTTTTTCTTTTTCCCTTTTATCTTTTTTCCTTTTTTTCTCTTCCCCTTTCTTTTCCTCCTTTTTCATTTTCCCTTTTTTCTTTTTCTTTTTCTTTTCCCTTTTTTCCTTTTCCCATTTTTCTTTTTCCCTTTTTTCCTTTTTTCCCTTTTTTCTTTTTCCTCTTTTCCTTTTTCCCTTTTTTCCTTTTTTCTTTTTCCCTTTTTTTCCCTTTTTTCTTTCCCCTTTCTTTCTTCCCCCTTTTTTCCTCTTTCCCTTTTTTCATTTTCCCTTTTTTCCTTTTCCCTTTTTTCCCCTTTTTCTCCCTTTTTATTCCTTTTTTCTTTTCCCCCTTTTTTCCTCTTTCCCTTTTTCTTTTTCCTTTTCTTCTTCTTCCCTTTTCTTTCTTTTCCCCTTTTTTCCTCTTTTTTCTTTTTCCCTTTTTCTTTTTCCTTTCGTTTTTCTTTTTCCCTTTTTTATTTTTCTCTTTTTTTCTTTTTCCCCTTCTTTTTTCTTTTTCCCTTTTTTTCCTTTTTTTTTCATATCATTTTACATGCAACAGGATTTATTGGTCCTAATGAAGCTCCAGAATAGGAGAGCTTCTTTGTCACAGCCTTTTTCTACCTTTCTACTTAATGGCAAAATGA
Source organism: Indicator maculatus (assembly GCA_013399975.1). NCBI lineage: Eukaryota > Metazoa > Chordata > Aves > Piciformes > Indicatoridae > Indicator > Indicator maculatus. The sequence goes on from VXBD01000866.1 coordinate 16,276, forward strand.
ATTAAATAAAAAAAAATATCAGTAGTAGAAAGTGGATTTAGAGCTGTGGAGTAGCTGATCAACCAGAAAACCCCCTTAATTCTCTGAAGGCTCTGAGGAGACCTTCTTGTGGCCTTCCAGGATCTGAAGAGGGCTACAGGAAAGCTGGGGAGGGACTTTTTAGGGTGTCAGGGAGTGATAGGACTGGTGGGGGATGGAGCAACCTGTTCCAGTGTCTCACCACTCTCACTGTGAGGAACTTCCTTCTGCTGTCCAACCTAAACTTGCCCTGCTCCAGTTCCAGACCATTGTCCCTCATCCTATCACTAGAAATCCTTCTGATCAATCCCTGCCCAGCCCTCCTGTGGGTCTCCATTAGATATTAAGAAGTAGAAGGTCCCCCCAGAGCCTTCCCTTCTCCATCCTGAACTTCCCCAACTTCCTCTGCCTGTCCCCACAGAGGAGGTGCTCCTCTGATCATCTTGGTGGCCTCCTCTGGACCTGCTGCAGCAGCTCCATGTCTCTCTTGTGTTGGGGGTCCCAGAGCTGAACTGATAGCTTGAAATATGCAGTTAGAGGGAAGAGATCCTTTCCAAACTCTACCACATGAGTTTCTTTTCCTAACAGAATTAATCTGATTTTGATGCAAATCAGACTTACTAATTCAAGAGCTTCCTGGCTCATGGCTCAGCTTTGCAGTGAGAGTTTGGGGCTTATATTGGTTTTTGATTTCTCTTCCTTTTTCTGTTTCTTTTTATTTCTTTTCATTTTTTTCTTTTTATTTAATTTTTAATATGCACAGAGGGAAGCAAAGTTGGAAATGCTAAAAGAGTAGCTCATGAATATCATTTTGAAAGAATCTAGTTGCTGTAGTTTATCCCCTGACAATTGTGGGTGGGTTTCTTTCTTTTTTTTTTCACTTCAACACAGGCTGACTCTCACTGCCTGATGGCTGTTTCTTTTTCTCTGCCTTGCCTGACATGCAGTGTGCTGAGGGGAGACCTTCTTGCTCTCTACAACTACCAGAAAGGAGATAGGAGTGAGGTGGATGTTGCTGCCTTCTCCTTAGCATCAAGTGACAAGGAGAAGAGGAAATGGCCTCGAGTTGCACCACAGCAGCTTCAGACTGGAGATTAGGAAAAGTTTCTTGACTGAAGAAGTGGTCAGGGACTGGCACAGGCTGCCCAGGGAGGTGATGGAGTGCCCATCCCTGGAGGTGTTCAGAAAACCTGTAGGCATGGTTTAATGGGCATGGACCTCTTTTTTTTTTTTTTTTTTTTTTTTTGGGTTTGAAACCCTTTTTTTTTTGGAGTCTGAAACCCATTTTGATCTATTCCCTCTCCTGTGGCCATAAATAGTTTGTTCCTTTCTTTCCAACAACAGCCTTTGATGTTTTTGAAGGCTCTCCCAATCCACTCCGCTCTTCCTCAGGCTAAACAATTCAGGGTTTGGGGTTTTTTTTCAGTGTTTTTTCTTGTAGGTCATGTTTTCTAGACCTCTGATCACTCCTCTTGCTCTCTCCTATGCTCTTTGGACCCAGTGTTTCAGCCTGGAGGCTTACCAGTAATAAATAGAGGGAGGGAAGGAAACAAAAATTACTACAAGTCTTTTACAGGCAGCGCTGCTCTCGATATCTCTCCTGACAACCTCTGGGGTTGTTTTCACTGAGCTTTGTTTTCACCTGGGTCTCTCTGGTAGCATTTTGACTCATGTTCTGATCATGACTGGGGTTTGCTTGGTAGCATTTTGACTCATGCTCTCCTACAACTCCTTCCACCCAGAGCTGTTGCCTTAACCAGCTGCCTTTGGCAGAGGTTTGCGCAGCTGATTCACCGCCTTGGAGCTGGCTCCTGTTGAGCTCCAGCCAATTGTTTCTTCAAATGCTGGGAACTATTTTGACTCCTCTCTTCATTCATCAGCCTATCTGCTCCCCTTGTTGGCTCTGTTGTCTTTGGAATGGTTAATGAGGAGATCCTGAGCTTAGTCAGCTCAGGTCACTGATGGAAGCGTCGGGGGGATGCCTCACTCCAGAAAAGAGAGATTCAACCTGACAGAGGAACAGACAACAGGGTGAAAGCTCAGAGGTTTCATGAGTAATGAGGGAGATGCAGTCCCACACAAGCCCAGAAAAGCTCTGGATGCCTCATCCCTTGAAGTGTTCAAGGCCAGGCTGGATGAGGCTTTGAGCGTCCTGGGCTGAGATGTCTCTGCCCTTGGCATGAGGGCTGGACCTGGATGGTCTTTAAGCTCCCTCCCTGCTCCAGCTATGCTGTGTGGAGATATTCATCTGTAATGAATGAAGTTCTCTTCATACCACCTCTCCCAGGAAGACAGACTGAGAGAGTTGGGGCTGTTCACCCTGGAGAAGAGAAGGCTCCAAGGAGACCTTATAGAAGCCTGTAGAACCTGCAGGGGGGCTGCAAGAAAGCTGGGGAGGGACTTTTCACAAGGGCTGGGAGTGGCAGGGTGAGGGGCAGTGGGTTGAAGCTGGAAAAGGGGAGGTTTAGACTGGAGATTAGGGGAAAACTCTTCCCAGTGAGGGTGGTGAGACACTGGAACAGGTTGCCCAGGGAGTCTGTGGATGTCCTCTCCCTCAAGGTGTCCAAGGCCAGGTTGGATGAGGAGCTAGGAGAAGGTGAAACCAGGGGTTTGAAACCAGATGGCCTTTAAGGTCCCTTCCAACAAACTGTTCTGTAGTTCTGTAGTCTCTGGTACTATGTCCCTGGTTCTATGTCCCTGCTTACTGTAGGGGCTTGGACTAAGTGACCTTGAAATGTCCTTTCCAACCCCAACCATTCAATGATTGTGGCATCTAGAGGGTTGTGACAGCCCAAAAGGTGTTAAGCAGAAACAGGTAGTGATTGATGATGGCAAACCAGATCACAGCCTTGGGGTAAGTCAGAGAGAAGACAGGAAGAAGGGAAAGAGGAGAACCCAGCAGGCATTAAGCAGTCATCACCCCCAGGTCTTTGGTGATGTGGTGGGCAGCAGCAGAAGGGCAGAGCAGAGGCACACACCTGCTCAGCTCTGCGCTGGAGCAGGCCATCTGCACGGTGGCAGGGACAAGATGTGGCTGCTTCACACCACAGCTGAGCCCCTGCAATATTTCCCTTTGATGTTCAGCAGCACTGCTACCACCACAGCCTGCTTGGAGCCCCAAGGCTTCCTTGCACCAAAGGCTGCAGAGTGATGACAGCAAAGCTTTCAGAAACTTGAGAACACACAAAGCTGTTTTGATATGGGTGAAGGATAAAGAGAACCCAAGTGGTGCCTGAGGACCTCTTAATGGTCTGTAAATAAAGAGAAAGAAAGGATTAGGAAAGGACTACAAGGAGGATGTTGAGGGGCTGAAGGTGGTCCAGAGAAGGGCAATGAAGCTGGGGAAGGGTCTGGAGAGTGGGGAGCAGCTGAAGGACCTGGGGTTGTTTGGTCTGGAGAAGAGGAGGCTGAGGGGAGACCTCATTGCTCTCTGCAGCTCCCTGAAAGGAGGCTGCAGTGAGGTGGGAGTTGGTCTCTTCTCCCAGGTATCAGGTGATAGGAGAGGAAACAGCCTGAAATCGTGTTGGGGAGGGTTAGGTTGGAGAGGAGGAAAGATTTCTTTGCTGCAAGAGTGGTCAGGGATTGGAACAGGGCTGCCCAGGGAGGTGGTGGAGTCCCCATCCCTGGAGGTGTTTCAGAAACCTGGGGCCAAGGTTTGGTGGTGTGGGGTTGGGTGGATGGTTGGCCTGGCTGACCTTAGAGGCTTTTTCCAACCACAACACTTCCATGATTCTGTGACTGCATCGTTGATGTACTCCTGCTGGGTGCAGGGAAGGATATTTTTATCAAGAAACCGAAGGGGAGGTTGCACAACCCAAGGAGAAATTGATTTGCACAACTTCCCTTTTTTTTTTTTTCCCCCTCTTCTCACCGAATGGCAAATGAGAGGAACTCAGTCAGGGAATTCCTGTGAATGGCTTGAAACAATAAAAAAAAAGAAAAAAGAAACTGGGTTGCAAGCTTAAAGATGGGGCTGTATTATTCACTGCTGCAGTGCTGAGGGTAATAAATCTGTGATATTTTAAGCAGCTGATTGTAATTTACAGATCTCCCCTAGGAGCTGTTTTTTTTTTTTTTCTTTTAGGACAGAGCTTTTCTGCCTTTAGTAGAGAAATTCTCTTTGCCCCCTGGCTGGAAATAAAAATCCAGGAAAATTAAACCAGGGCCTTTTGAGGGAATATGGGAACAGCTTGAGAAAGAGTGAGGTACAAGGGTAAGGACATAAATAAAAATGGTTTAAGGTGGAAGAAAAAAAGAAAGGGAAAGAAAGGAGGAGAGGAGAGGAGAGGAGAGGAGAGGAGAGGAGAGAGGAGANGGAAAGGAAAGGAAAGGAAAGGAAAGGAAAGGAAAGGAAAGGAAAGGAAAGGAAAGGAAAGGAAAGGAAAGGAAAGGAAAGGAAAGGAAAGGAAAGGAAAGGAAAGGAAAGGAAAGGAAAGGAAAGGAAAGGAAAGGAAAGGAAAGGAAAGGAAAGGAAAGGAAAGGAAAGGAAAGGAAAGGAAAGGAAAGGAAAGGAAAGGAAAGGAAAGGAAAGGAAAGGAAAGGAAAGGAAAGGAAAGGAAAGGAAAGGAAAGGAAAGGAAAGGAAAGGAAAGGAAAGGAAAGGAAAGGAAAGGAAAGGAAAGGAAAGGAAAGGAAAGGAAAGGATAAAAGAAAAGAAAAGAAAAGAAACAGAATTTCTGTGGAACCAGCTACTACAAGCAGAAGGATTTTAAAGTGAAGATTACTCCCTTCAAACCATGACAGTTCAAAGTGATGTAAATCCAAATATTCATCCCCTGAATGAAACTGTAGAAAAGATGAGGCCATATAAAAGCAGGAATCTGGTTTACAAGCAGAGTGATTGAATGTAGAACTGTCACAATGGCAGCACACAGAAGTACAGAAGGAAATCATCCCCTGCAGGAGGACACACACTTCTTGCTTTGTAGTAGACAGGGGGGAGGGGGGAGGAAAGGAAACTAATTCAAGCAGAAGATTTCATCACCCACCACATAACCTGTACTGATAGGTTTGGGGGGAGGTTATTTTAAGCATCAGGAAGCAGCCTCAGAAAGCAAAACTCAGTTCACAGTTTCCCCATGGCTAAGCACTGGAAGTAGCAATAGGATGGGAGAAAAACAGCCTCAGATTGCACCACAGGAGGTTTAGGTTGGAGATTAGGGGAAATTTCCTTGCTGAAAGAGTGGTCAGGGATGGGAACAGGCTGCCCAGGGAGGTGGTGGAGTCCCCATCCCATCAGGCTATGGTGGTGTTGGACTTGATCTGAATGATCTTTTCCAATCCAAACCATTGCCTGACTCTCTGGATGTCCTCTGCCATCGCAGGACTCTTTGGATATCCTGCTCCAGCTATCCCTCTCATTTGGAAATATTCCTCATCACTCCACTGCTGGGCTGTAGCCACCTGCCTGTGAAATACATGGAGGTGCCTTTCACCATCCAAGAGTGTACAGTAAGAAAGGAAGACAACTCTGGGCTTGGAAACCCTTTGTGTTTTGGACTTGTCTGAGTTAAGCAAGGAGAAAATGTCCAGCAGAGAATTGTCTGCTGAGGCTGAGAAGCAGAATGAACTCAGGCTCTCTGATAGAGTAACTCATTCCCTAGCCATGAAGAGAAGTGGAAGCCCTCCAGGGAGTCACCATCCCTGGAGGTGTGGCAGTTCAGGAGGTGGTTTGGTGGGCATGGTGGTGCTGGGTTGACTTGATGACCTTAGAGCTCTTTTCCAAGCTCAATGACCCTCATGATCCTCCTTGCAGCAGACAAAGCTGCTGCTGCAGTAGCAAAACAGAACAGGAGGTGTAGCAAATAGAGCTCAGAGTGGTCTTGCAAGGTCCTCCTGCCCACTTACTTCCTCAACTTACCTCATTTCCCACTCACCTGTGAGAGATACAACTTGTTAATACACTGAGGCAGCCTTGACTTGGATGGAGAACCAGAGAATGCTCTAGAAATAATCAGGTCACACAGGAACACATCCAGGTGGGATTCAAATGTCTCCAGAGAAAGCAGACAGGTTGGGGTTGGACTTGGATGATCTTTCCAGGTCCCTCCCAACCCCTAACATTCTGTCATCCTGTGTGTAATATTGCTTTGAGGAGGAGCCACAGAATGGCAGAGGTTGGAAGGGAGCTCCAGAGATCATCCAGTCCCCAAATCCCCTGCCAAAAGCAGGATCACCCAGGGCAGGTCCCACAGGGATGCATCCAGGTGGGGTTTGGAAGTCTGCAGAGAAGGAGCAGCCTGCTCCAGGGCTGTAAAGAAGTTTTTCCTCCTGTTGAGGTGAAATCTTCTCTGTTCAAGTCTGCATCCATTGCTCCTTGTCTTATTGCTGCACACCACCCAAAAAGAGCCTGGCCCCCTCCACTTGACACCCACCCCTCAGATATTGACATTGACCAGATCCCCTTTAAGCCTTCTCTTCCCCAGACTAAACCGCCCCAGGGCTCTCAGCCTCTCCCAGGGGAGAGCAGAAAGCTGGAGTTCAATCAAATAAAATCATAGAAGAGATTCCTGAAGGACCAGAAATTCCTTGGAGGCGTTTATTGGCTTGACGTGCTGCCACATCACCTCAGAGAAGCAAACCTGAACAGCAAGTGAAAACCTGGAGGGATATGTAGCGTGAAAGAGCTGTGCTCCAAAACCCCTAAAAAGCAAAGTTTGTCTCTGAATTATGCTGAAGAGGCCCTCAGAGAGGCTGCCCAACTTCTACAGCCAAACAGCTGCACGGATTCAAGGTCCTGAGCTCAGAATTGAGAGGGAATTGGAAGGTTCCTCAACTCGTGTCAAAATTAATGTGAGGGAAGTGCACCTTTCATTTACTATCCTCTCATCTCCTAAAAAGCAAAGTTTGTCTCCAAAAGATGCTGAAGAGACCCTCAGAGAGGCTGCCCAACTTCTACAGCCAGACAGCTGCACGGATTCAAGGTCCTGAGCTCAAAACTGAGAGGGAATTGGAAGGTTCCTCAACTCGTGTCAAAATTAATGTGAGGGAAGTGCACCTTTCATTTACTATCCTCTCATCTCCTAAAAAGCAAAGTTTGTCTCCAAAAGATGCTGAAGAGACCCTCAGAGAGGCTGCCCAACTTCTACAGCCAGACAGCTGCACGGATTCAAGGTCCTGAGCTCAAAACTGAGAGGGAATTGGAAGGTTCCTCAACTCGTGTCAAAATTAATGTGAGGGAAGTGCACCTTTCATTTACTATCCTCTCATCTCCTAAAAAGCAAAGTTTGTCTCCAAAAGATGCTGAAGAGACCCTCAGAGAGGCTGCCCAACTTCTACAGCCAGACAGCTGCACGGATTCAAGGTCCTGAGCTCGGAATTGAGAGGGAATTGGAAGGTTCCTGTCCTCAAGTGTCAAAATCAATGTAGCATTTAAGTGAGGGAAGTGCACCTTTTATTTACTGTCCTCTCATCCCCCAAAAAGCAAAACTTGTCTCCAAAAGATGCTGAAGAGACCCTCAGAGAGGCTGCCCAACTTCTACAGCCAGACAGCTGCACGGATTCAAGGTCCTGAGCTCGGAATTGAGAGGGAATTGGAAGGTTCCTGTCCTCAAGTGTCAAAATTCATGTGAGGGAAGGGCACCTTTTATTTACTGTCCTCTCATTTGAATTTCAGCAGGCTTCCATTGCTGAAGAGATGTTCTTTGAAGAGAGCATGAAGGGCACACAGCTGTGTGGTTCGTCTGCACCCCGCACCGCTTCTGAAGCATCCACAACATCTGGAGGAAGTGCTCCAAGGGCTGAGAGACTGTGCTCAATTTAGGCTGCCAGGGAGAGAGGAACACAAAGAAACTGAAGCTGTCTGTCATGCTGAAAGAAGGGATGTTAATGTTCACAAGGGCAAGTCCACTGCTAAAGAGCTGTTAGGAAGCAGGGGACGTGTGGCAAATGAATTTAATGCCTTGTAGCAGCCAGCCTTGAAGGTGAGCTGGAGAAGTGAATCAGACCTGCCAGGCAGTGAAGGAAACCATCTGGAAATCATAGAACCACAGAGAGACAGAAGAATTCAGGTTGGAAAAGCCCCTCAGGATCACCAAGTCCAACCCAGAACCCTGCTCTACAAGGGTCACCCCTAAATCATAGCCCCAAGCACCTTTAAGCATATCCAAGGTTGGTGACTCAAGCAGCTCATTCCAATCCCTGACCACTCTTGCTGGGAAAAATTCTTCCTACTGTCCAGGCTAAACCTACCCAGTCACAGCTTGAGGCCATTCCCTTTGTTCTATCACTAATGACCTGTGAGAAGAGACCAGCACCAACCTCTCCACAAGCTCCTTTCAGGTAGTTGTAGACAGCAGTGAGGTCTTACAGAATCACAGAAAGCACAGAATCACAGAAACATCCAGGTTGGAAAAGCCCCTCAGGATCACCAAGTCCAACCCANATTTGCTGGCTGGGTGCACAGGCCAACCAAAATGTGTCAAGAATCAGCATGGTGAGCAAGTGGTGTCCCTCAGGGGTCTGTGCTGGGATCAGAGCCCTTCAGTATCCTCATCAGTGCTACAGACAGGGAGATTGAGGGGAATATGCAGATGGCACCAAGCTGAGTGGTGAGGTTGGTCAGACTGAAGGATGGGATGGGAGACATCCAGAGGGACCTGGACAGGCTGCAGAGGTGGCTGAGGAGAACCTCATGAGGGTCAACAAGGCCAAGTGCAAGGTCCTGCAGCTGGGTCAGGACTATTCTCAGTATCAGTCCAGGCTGGGGATGATGAGATTGAGAGCAGCCCTGCAGAGAAGCACTTGGGGTGCTGGGGGTGAGAAGCTGGACAGGAGCCAGCAATGGACTAGAAGGTGTTATGAATATGATGATGCAGAAGATGTCATGCAAAAGTTTTTATGAGTCCAAATGAGGGTGGAGGCTGCTGGTGAAAGCTCCTCCACTCTAAAGAGCTTTCATTAGTCTCTTCTGGCTTCCTGTCTCAGTTGGTTTATTGTTTTTAGCAACCACTAATGTCTAGGTCATCCCAGGCAGCTTGTCCCCTGAGACTCAAGATATTCTCCTTTCTGCCCAAACTCTTAACTAGTTGCTTGCAATCAACCTCAGTCCCCATGGCAAAGTGCAAGAGCAATGGAATATGACCAGGAAGCCCAGGAAAAGAAGTCACCTTCTCATTTAGTGCCCATTAGGACTTGGTGATGGTGCCCCAGCTCTTGGAAAGGGTAATTGAATTGCTTCATTTGCAGCTGGAGTGGTTGAGCAGGTTGCTTGGGGGGGATTGGGTTTTGGGTTTCTTTTTTTTTTTCCTCTTTGCTCATTATTGAGTGCTGCTCAGCTCCCCTAAGAGTAATTTAAACTGAAAACCTGATTGCTACTTTGCCTAAACCAGAGGCCAGGTGCTTTCTAATGAGTACAGAGCCAATGCAGTGTGTTAATCATTGGTGTTTTACACCTGGGAAGGGATAGGCAAACTCCATGAACACCTCAGAGAACTTCCCTCCTCTGTTCCATGTGTCACTTCCACTTGCTGCAGTGAGTGTTTAATTAGATTGGCAACTGAGAAGCCAACTGAAATCCATTTGTTTTCCACCTGGCAGGAGCTGAGCTGCCACACTAGGTCCCAGTGAAGGCTAAAACAACTCCCTGGTGAAGATTTACAGATTGCAGTGGGTTGGAAGAGACCCTCAGAGGTCCATGTGGACATGGGGAAGAATTTCTTCTCTGTGAGGGTGATGGAACACTGGAACAGGCAGCTCAGGGAGCCTGTGGAGTCTCCCTCTCTGGAGATATCCAACACCCACCTGGATGTGTTGCTGTGTGACCTGCTCTAGGTGATCCTGCTCTGGCAGGGGGCTTGGACTGGGTGAGCTTTTCAAGCTCCCTTCCAGCCCCTAACCTTCTGTGATCTTGTCCAACATTCCCACAACGAGCAGATCCAACTAGACACATGGAGTCTGAGCTTGAATGTCTCCAGGGATGGGGCAAAGATGAGCCATGAAAAAAAGAAAACAGAAGAAAAGGACTGGACAGGTCTTAAGAGTCAGCTTGAGAGGGTTCTGGGTCAGCTCATTTCAACTACATCATGACATGGGAAGGTTTGGGGCCCTTCCAACCTGACATTCTGTGATCCTGTGCCACACTCCTGATTACAAAGGAAATAGGCTTCATGCCTGGAAGGTCTGGGTTTGCTGGTTGCCCTCTTTAAGTCTTGTTTAATAGATTTATCAATGATCTGGATGAGTTAAATTCAGAGCAGCCTCCATAAGTTTGCAGGTGACACCAGAATGGCTGTGAATGGTGATCTGCTGGAGGGGAGAGAGGCTCTAGATGGATGGAGCAAGGTCAGGGGCATGAGAACCAGCAAGGCCATGCGCTGGCTTCTGCACTGGGCTCAAAACAACCCCATGAACATTCCAGGCTTGGGGCAGAGTGGCTGGAAAGCTGCCCAGTGGAGAAAGTCCTGGAGGTGTTGAGCAACATCTGGCTGAGCATGTGCCAGGTGGCCAAGAAGGCCACCAGCATCCCAGCCTGGGTCAGGGCTAGTGTGGCCAGCAGGAGCAGGGAAGAGGTGGTGCCCCTGGACTTGGGAGGCCACTCATGGACTCCTGGGATCAATTTTGGAGCACCCACTCCAAGAAGGACATCCTCTGGAGCATGTCCAGAGAAGGTCATTGGATTTGGTGAAGGGTCTGGAGAACAGGGCTGGTGGGACCTGGGGTGGTTTAGTCTGGAGAAGAGGATGCTGAGGGAAGACCTCATTGCTCCCTGAAAAGAGCTTGGACTGAGGTGGGGGCTGAGCTCTTCTTCCCAGTTATCAGGTGATAGAGGGAGAGGAAACGGCCTCAAGTTGCAGCAGGGGAAGGTTAGGTTGGATGTTAGGAAAAAAATCCTTACCTAAGGAGTGTTCAGGCCTTGGCCAGGGAGGTGGTGGAGCCACTGTCACTGGAGGTGTTCCAGAAAAGTGTGGCCATGGCACTCTGGGACATGTTTCAGTGGCCATGGTGGTGTTAGGTCCACATTTGGACCTTTCCAACTGAAATGATTCCATGACTCTCCTAAATTCCATGACTCTCCTAAATTCCATGACTCTGCACTCTTCCTTTTAAACTCCTGACACCTCTCCTGAACTTTCACTCTCAATCAAAGTAGTTTTTATATACCTGAGCTTAAACAAAAGCAGATTTTTTTTTTCCTTCCAAAGCCATGCAGGGTGTGGATAAAGCAGTGGATTAAATCCCCCCTTTGGCACTAATTAGGAGGCAGTAATGATGTGCTGGGCATTGATCAGCAAAGCAGAGCAGGCAGCATTCCCTGCCCTGTGATCAATGGGCAGGCTGCTTGCAGCATGTTCCAGCTGCAGCTGCTTTTTCGTTCTCTGGGATCTCATGGATCCTCTTGGAGGATAAAACTCATCAAATCAGGACCCCCTGCTTTCTGTGCTTGCTCTTGTAATGGCAGCTCACCAGCCTGGCCAGGCTCAGTGATGAAATAAAGTCTCTGAGTTCCCCAGAAGAGTGGCTGGAAACAGTTAGATACCTCCAGGAGATGAATTGTCCCCCTTGAGCTTCTCCAGGGGAGCAAAGGCCACTCAGAACAGGGCAGAATCATTAAGGCTGGAAAAGAAATCTAAGATTGAGTCCAACCATCAACCTAACACCAAACCTTGTCCCAAACCACCTCCCACAGTGCTATGTCTACTCCTTTTTTGAACAGCTCCAGGGATGGGGACTCCACCACCTCCCTGAGCAGCCTGTGCCAGTCCCTGACCACTCTTGCAGCAAGGAAATTTTCTTGCAGCTAAGAAACGTTTCCTAACCTCCACCCTAAACCTCCCCTGGCACCTTTTGAGGCCATTTCCTCTCCTTCTATCACTTGAAGAGACCAGCCCCCACCTCCAAACCTCCTCCCAAGAAGCTGTAGAGAGCGAGAAGGTCTCCCCTCAGCCTCCTTTGCTCCAGGTTCCACCACTTCCCCTGGGCATGAGTGAACTTCAGAGAAACCAAACTTCAGATCCTGCACTTAAAAAGTGTCAGGAGGTAACTTCCATTTATTAGGAAGCCAGCTTGGGAGAGGTCTCCTGAGGACAAAGGGTTCTTGAGATGATCTCCTGTGATCTCCAGGATAAAAAAGAATAAATATAGACAGGATGGAAGTGAGTAGAAGAGTTTGTGGAGCAATGCTCTTCAACATGGGTATGGAAACCAAGGGGGAAAGTAGAAATCAAATGAGAGGGAAGAAAAATCTGCAGGTAGCAGAAGAAAACAGTTCCATGGTCTGGGCTCCTCCACCTACTTTGGGTGATCTGATAAAGGAATTTTCATCAACCTGCCTGGGGATTTGCTGTTGCCTTCAGGGTTCCATAGCTGCAGTGCTGTGGGGTTTCTGTGCTCCTTGGTAATTAGGTAACTCTAAAAATGCCTATTTTTAGAACCCCAGAGAGCTGGTTTGGGTTTTGGCCTGAGCAGCTGCACGCTGGGAAGCTGTTCCAGAGTTTTAAATACACCAGGCTGAGAAAATGCTGGGATGGAAGCAGGGAAATACTTGGAAGTTAAGTGACATAGCTGTCATGCAGTGTATGGACTCAAAAGGCCCAGAATAGCAGCTCATTACTCTCCTCTTCACCAGCTGTTGACAACCTCAGGCATGAAAGCCTCTGTAGAGTATGGATTTGAGGGATGGAACTGAATCATGGACTCAAGAATCTACCTTGAAGCCAACTCATGGGGAGGAGGGTGACAGTGGTAGGTTTTCTAACCTCACAGGGAACAGCAGGAGAGGGAGAATCACAGAATACATCTGGTGGGAAGAGACCTCCAAGCTCATCCAGTCCAACCTTCAAGCCAGCACTGAAGGATCAGCACTGAACCATGCCCATGAGCTCCAGGTCCATACACCTCCAAGGATGGTGACTCCAGCACTGCCCTGGGCAGTTGTGGATGCTTAGGAAAGGTGTAGTAGGACCTAGAAGAGGATGTTGGGGTTAAGAATGGGACTTGGTTGGCGCAGGATTTTCTAGGGACAGAGGAAATTGGGGTTTAGACTGGGACTTAGTTGGTGCAGGAGTTTCTAGGGCTAGAGGAAATTGGGGTTTAGACTGGGACTTGTTTTTTGCAGGAATTTCTAGGGCTGGAGGGAATTGGGGTTTAGACTGAGACTTGGTTTTTGCAGGAGTTTCTAGGGATAGATGGAATTGGGGTTTAGAGTGGGACTTGATTTTTGCAGGAGTTTCTAGGGACAGATGGAATTGGGGGTTAGACTGGGACTTGATTTTTGCAGGAGTTTCTAGGGATAGATGGAATTGGGG
>VXBD01000868.1:9180-21985 GCA_013399975.1 Indicator maculatus
ATGGGCTGAAAGAGTTGGGGCTGTTCAGTCTGGAGAAGAGAAGGCTCCGAGGTGACCTTATTGTGGCTTTTCAATATCTGAAAGGGGACTAAAAGAAAGTTGGGTAGGGACATTTTAGGATCTCAGGTAGTGATAGGACTAAGGGGAATGGAATAAAGCTGGAAGTGGGGAGATTGAGGCTGGACGTGAGGAAGAAGTTCTTCCCCATGAGAGTGGTGAGAGCCAGGAATGGGTTGTCCAGGGAGGTGGTTGAAGCCCCATCCCTGGAGGTGTTTAAGGCCAAGTTGGATGAGGCTCTGGCCAGCCTGATGTAGTGTGAGGTGTCCCTGCCCGTGGCAGGGGGGTTGGAACTAAATGATCCTTGTGGTCCCTTCCATCCCTGACTGATTCTATGATTCTATGAGATAGATAGAGATAGAGATATAGATAATAATTGGAATAGCCTTTTGGTTTTGTTGTTGGATTTTCTTGTGGGTTTTTTTGTTTGTTTGCTCTGTTTTGTTTTGGGGTTTTTTGGTTTTTAATTGATTTTAACTTAGGGAGGAAATCACCTATGTAGAGGAAAATAAAAGAAAATTATCAAATTGTAAAACAAAGGTGAACAAAACTCTTATTCAGCTGCAAATGGAAAACAGAAGTTTGGCAGAGTTGTTGAGATAGTGGGCTTTTTCAATTTTGGGAGCTAAAAGGCTCTTAGCTTTATAAGGAAGAGAAACACTACTCAAGACAACATGATTCTACATCCTAGCCTATTTCTGTCTAGGTGAATAACCCAGAAAAGTAAATTTTAAGGGGTAAGTTAGTCATTTTCTTCACTAAAAGAAATAAATCTCTCCACTGAAAGGAATCTATTAATTGGTTTTCTGGTTTTATAATAATAATAACTTTTTCAGTTTCAGTCTCATGCTTATGCAGTATCACCTAGAAGGAGCCTGGGACAAGTACTTCCAGGGCACTTTGCTATGGTAATACATAAAAAGCATTCAAAATAGCAATATTTTGGAGACAATGGAAATTCTAAGTTCATGTTTCTGACACCGCACAAGAAGAAATAATCTGAATGAGAGGGAAGGTCAGGGAACGATGGATAAAGTTGTATTAGTGTTCAGTGAAAATCTCGGTCAGTTATATCCCATCTGGGGCCTGTACATGGTGTCTCCAAATATATTTTGACTCACCAGTGCCATATTTAATCCCAGAAATAAATGTGTGCTCATGCATAGGATGTTCAGTGAGTCTGTTGGTTTGCAGCTGCAGGACACTTACTATCTATATCTTCTTTTTGTGTTCAGTCAACCCAAGATATCCGTGATGCACAGATCATTTGTTCTGTAAGTCTGACAATTCCAAGATGTGTCAGATTAACTATGAATGTGCAGACTTTGTTTTCATATATGCTGTGCGTATGTATCAGATTCCTGCATATCTGGCAGCCTTATCCAAAATTTTTTTCCTCCCAGGGGAAAAAAACCTCACTAAACAGCAAAATCTTCATTTACATCCAGTCAAGATTTTCAGACAGAGAAAATATAATATAAGGTCATGCTACCAAAAAATTCCCATCCCCTCTCCCTGCTTAATATTCCTTTTCCAAGGACCCTAAATCCTTCTGGAGCCCATTGATCAGCACTGATGTTTAAGAAAATATGTTTCTGTGTTCCTGTGTTCTGTGTCTTAGATTTTACAGAGATTGGATAAACAAATCCCTCATTTTTCAGTTTTTACTTGAATATATTAATGTGATCAAAATCCCAGTAGATCTGCTCATAACAGTAATTTCACTTGCCAGTGGGTAGTAACTATTGAAATGGTCCACAAAATCCCAACCAAGGCTTCTCAGCAGACTTGAGACAATAATTGATATATTTGGCTGACCTCTGTTATTTTAAACTTAAAATTCAAAACACCTTCCTTCAGCTTTGCTTACAAGAAGTTAATTTTCAACATACAATGATGACTTTTTGTACTGATAGGTCAAAAACCTTCTGCATAGTGGTATGCTTACTTGTTTCCTGCTAGGTGGCTACTATCCAAAGTCCTAAAATGGCTCCACTTTGTCATTTTCTGCTACTGGGTTGAATATCAGAAATTTTCAAAACCTGACAGGATGGCCACAATGAAGAGTGCTGACTTTGATTGCACGTTGTTTGGCACACACACTGTGCCAATTAAACAATTCTAGAAAATACACACTGTAAACTTGACATTTATTATATCCCAGCATGTGGCTCTCTGTGTTTTTGATGGTTTTCAAACAACAGTATGTGAGCCAGATTGTATGAATAGCCTTGTGTTGCTGAACAGCAGTAATGAGGATTTCAGCTGAGAGTTTTAAATGAGTTTTCTTTAGTAATTTAAAGAATTTATGTATGTATCTGGTCATTTGTCAACTTCATACTACATGAGAAGAGTGATTTATGTTTTTTAATCAATGGGGTAAACTTGCAAGTTGTAGCAGGAGTGTAAGGGGAAAGTAGCACAGGGTCCTATCGATGCTCTCCTTAAAATTAGTGTTGCAAACATACTAAGAAAATAGCATAGATTCACTTAAGGATAAGGGGATAATTGTAACTAAAATTACTAGTTCCTTTCCATAATTATCTCAGTTTCATGTAGTCTGTGATCCAGTGCTGATGCTACAGTGACAATAAAACAATAAATCTCTCTGTGTATCATCTAAGCATATATACCATGATCCACAGTAAAGCATGTTTACTAGTGCAGTATGTGCTGAGTCTGAAATATAAGTAACACTTTACCTTTGGAAAAGATGATTGTTCAGAAGTTTTTATTTATCCAGACAAATGAGACGCAGAATGCTCCATATATTCACAAGCCAAAGATGTGTTCATTAAAGGTTTCACACTGTCTCACGCTTGCAGTTTGTAAAACTGGGACAGCCCAGTAACCTGGAAAATCCAGGATCAAAAGGAGAGAAACAATGATAAGGAGAGGGATAGAATAAATTAATTTCTTGTCTTTAACCACTTGATTCTCTTCATATGACTACAAGGGAACTCAGCAGAGATGTCAAGATTGGAGGTATCCTGTGTTGCAATGATCATTCACAGTTGGAGCTCACAATCCTCAGGAATATGGATCCAGCAAAGACTGAAATTAGTGTCTTGAATTTTAGGAAAGCAAATTTGCCAACTCTTTGAGGCGTTAGTCTATACAGCCTCCTGGGAAACAGTCTGAGGGGCAAGGGAGCAGAACAGTTCTGGCAGATATTTAAAGTCACTTTCCACAGAGCACAATAGCTCTCAGTCTTAAGGTGTAAGAAATCAAGCATGAGTGCATTAAGAGTGACAAGTACTAAGGGGATCCATAGAATAGGTCCAAGGTCTAATGAATTTCGGAAGTTTCCTCCAACCTAAATCATTCAATGATTACATAGCACTAAGCAAGTTTCAGTCAAGCAATTTCTGGCTAGCCACAAAAGAACTAAAAATATTCCCAAAGAAGTTATTTACTTTTTCAGAAGGTTATTTGTTTATCCTCTGTACCAAAATTCTAGTACCATGCCCTTCTTCTTACATAGCAGACCAGACAGGATGCAAGGAAAAGGTTTGTATTTAACATTTGGAGAATTTGTGAGGCTCAGCTTTCCAGATGCTGTTTGAGAGTTTAAATATTCCAAAGGAAACAAGTTCCATTATTTTAGACCATCTTGGATGGATGGTTGTTGCAGTCACTGTTCAGAGGGTAGATGCTGGACACATGCAGAATGCATGATTCCCTAGATGACCTGCAGGCTGCATAGAGCAAAACAATAACATTCCATGTGTGCTAAGATCATGGCACCCTCCTGTTGGCACCCTTTGATTGGAACATGATGCAGAAGCCACCTCCTTGACATGTTGGCACCTCTTATTGGGAAAAGATTTTAGCTTATACATGTGGTTGTATTTTACTGGTTAAGAGATTGATAATAGAGAGTATAAATGACAGTGACTCTCTCTCTTGGGCTAGGGACTTCAGTAGGAACGGCTTTAGTTAGAGTTGCTAGGGACTTCTGCTTCTCTTAGTTAGCTACTTCATCTGGCAAGGGCTTCGGTGTACGGATGCTGTGAGGGATATGCTCAGGACTTCTACTTCCGTTAGCTGCTTAATCTGTTAAGGGCTTCTGGGACTTCTTCTGGAAGTGGGACTCAGACTCTGTAATGCTGGGGATTCTACAATGCAGCAATAAAGGACATCTGGGGAGAAATTCTGAGATTCTCTGCATTTCTGGAATCTCATTGCTATACGGCAACTGGGTTCATGCCATCATTTGTGACCAAATGGGGCCTGAACCAGGGGAGAAGAACAACAGTTGGTGACTCATCTCTGAAACTTTTTTCCTTACTTTAATACTTGGCATTTTACCATAATCATGTAAAAGATATATATGAAGAATTACAATAAAATCTCGTAAAAAAAAAAGACGACAGCACCAAAAATGTCACATAAAATGTTTATTTTATTTTCTCTCTTTTCAGGGAAAGAAACAGAGAAGGAAGTCTTTCTGACTAAAACAAACAAACAAAATTCAACCAATCAAATAAACAAAATCCACAAACAAACAACAAATGACTGACAAAAACCTTACCCACCCAACAAAACTCCATAAATCTGTATTTCAAAATCTTTCTAGACAATCCAGGACAGGCAGTCTCTAAAAAAGTTGATTATTTTATTCCTGCTCTAAGAAAAATAAATAAATCTGTATTTCCTGAAATTATCTAGTTATTATTATTCTGATACAAAATCAAAGTACATAGATATTATATTTCTATCCCAATGTCATGGTGAAAATTTCTTAGTAGATGATTTTTCAGAAAATATTGTAAATACCTTCACTGTGACCAGAAAAATACATCAGACAGCCTTTGATGACTTTGTCCTTGTTTGTCTGTATTTCTTGATACAAAAAATGGGGTCAGTCTGGCATGTGGATCTTTAAAATGCCTCCAGTATATTCCCCCACTTGAACTTATTATGGGGCCAGAAGACCAAGTTTACACTTACCATTATTTCTGGAAACTCACATTATTCCCCTTAAATATTTTAGAAAGGATCTCATAGGAGTCTGAATATCACGGTGAAGAGAATTTCTCGTTAAATATTAATGAAAATAAAGATGAAGGAAACAATGTTTCATGAAAATCATAGAATCATAGAATCATAGAATCATGGAATGGTCCAGGCTGGAAGGGACCTCCAAAGGCCATCTAGTCCAACCTTCTCGCAATCGGCAGGAACATCCCCAACTAGACCAAGCTGCCCAGGGCCTCATCAAATGTTACCTTGAATATCTCCAGGGAAGGAGATATTCACCACCTCCCCAGTCAACTTGTTCCAGTGTTCCACCACCCTCCATAGTAAAGAACTTCTTCCTGATATCCAATCTAAATCTGCCCTTCTCTAGTTTGAAACCATTGCCCTTTGTCCTGTCACTGCAAGCCCTTGTAAACAGTCTCTCCCCATCCTTCCTGTAGGCTACCTTCAGGTACTGTAAGGCTGCTGTTAGGTCTTGCCAGAGCGTGTTCTTCTCCAAACTGAACAACCCCAGCTCCCTCAGCCCGTCGTCATAGCAGAGGTGCTTCAGCACCCCTGATCATTTTCATGGCCGGCCTCTGGACCCTCTCCATCAAGTCCATGTCCTTCCTATGCTGAGGGCTCCAGACCTGTACTTAGTACTCCAGGTGAGGTCTCACCAGAGCAGAGTAACATGGCAGATTCACCTGTCTGGATCTGCTGGCATTTCATCTTTTTGATGCAGCCCAGGATATGATTAGCCTTGTGGGCTGCAAGCACTGTCTGGTCATCCATCAGCATCCCAAAATCCTTCTCCAAAGGGCTGCTTTCTAACACATCACCCCCAGGCTGTGTTGATAGTGAAGATTGTTCTAGACTGTCATGGTAGGGCCATGGCATGGCCCAGTACAAACTGACACAGGCCTTGAGATGTCTAGACATGGTCCCCCTCTCTCCCCTCCTTGCTGCAGAAAGACAGGGCAACAAGGGAAAAAGAGCAAAGGGGGCAGGACCCCTGCATGTCTGGTAAACAAGTTGTTTACCTTGGATAAGACCATTTGTGTTGACCACTGCCCCACCAGAAACAAGGCCTTTGTTTCTGCCTTTTATGTTTATAGCTTGGCAGAATGCCTTTCTATTGGGCAGTTACATGCCAGCTTCAGGTGCCCTATTGGCCCAATTGATTAAAATGTCCCAAAGTGAAGTATCAAAATGGAGATTCAGTTCCAGAATTATCCACCTCAACTATCTAAAGCTTAGTCAAAACAGAAAATAAAGCACAGGGAGGCAGGAATGTGGAGGAGAGCCCTTTGAGAATCTACGTTTTCTCAAGCAAATGGGGGCCCATATGTCGTCCCAACCCATCCCATAGGAAAGTCTGCAGCCTACCTGGGGCCCAGATAAGGGACATCACAAGGAGACTCCCAAAGCTAATTCAGCCCACTGACTATTACACATTGCTGGTAATCCAGGCTGGAAGTGATGAGATTGATAAGAAGGGCACCAGAACGATTAACAAGGAATTCCAGGCCCTCAGACAATTGATTGAAGAGGAAAGAATTCAAGTGGTGTTCTGCTCAGTTCCCTCAGTGGCAGGGGTGTGCACTGAGAGGAACAGGAGAACCCACACCATCAACAATTGGCTCAATGGATGATGCCAGCGACAGAATTTTGGGTTCTTTGATCAAGGGGCAACTTTGCACCCGACCTGCTGGATCTTAATGGGGTGAATTTATCTAGAAAGGGCAAGAGGGTACTAGCATTGGAGTTGGCAGGGATCATTGAGAGAGCTTTAAAATAGGTCTGAAGGGGGTGGGTGAGGAAATCAATCTCCCTGGAGAGGAGAGAGTGGGACAAAAATTAGGGTTAATTGAGAAAATAACAGCCCAGCTGAAGTGCATGTACACCAATGCATGCANAAATCAGCAGCCCAGCTGAAGTGCATGTACACCAATGCATGCAGTATGGGTATCAAATAAGATGAACTGGAAGCATTGGTCCACCAGGAAGACTACGATATAATTGCCATTACAGAAACATGGTGGGACAATTCACATAATTGGAGTACTGCACTGGGGGATGCAAGGCCTTTAGGAGAGACAGGTGAGGGAGAACAGGAGGAGGGGTGGCCCTGCACATTAGGAAATCTCTTGATGCTTCAGAACTTGAGGTTGCAGATGAAAAGATTGAGTGCCTGTAGGTTAAAATCAGAGAAAGGCCTAACAAAACTGACATCTTGATTGGAGTCTGTTATAAACCACCCAACCAGGATGAGGAGGCAGATGAAATATTCTATAAGCAACTGGAAGATGTCTCAAGATCATGAGATCTTGTTCTTGTAGGTGACTTTAACCTGCCAGACATCTGCTGGGAACTTATTTCAGCAGAGAGGAGGCAGTCCAGAAGGTTCCTAGAGTGTATGAAGGACAGCTTTCTGATGCAGCTGGTGAGCCTACCAGGGGTCAGGCTCTGCTTGATCTGCTGTTCTCAAACAGAGAAGGGCTGTTAGGAGATGTGATGGTAGGAGGCTGTCTAGGCTTCAGCGATCATGAGATAGTGGAGTTTTCTATATGCAGGGAAATAGGGAGGAGCAGTAACAGAACCCTCACCTTGGTCTTCCGGAGGGCAAACTTCAGCTTGTTTAAGCAACTTATTAGGAAAGTACCCTGGGTTGCAGCCCTTAAGAACAAAGGGGTCCAGGATGGTTGGACCTACTTCAAATAGGAACTCTTAAAGGCACAGGAACTGGCAGTTCCCACAGGCTGAAAGATGAGCCAGTGGGGAAAGTGACTCACAAGTCCATGGGACTGGATGGGATCCATCCTAGGGTACTGAGAGAGCTGATTGTCGTGGGGGCAATCACTGCACACCTGCAGGATGGACAAGGGATCAGGTCCAGCCAACGTGGATTTAGGAAGGGCAGGTCCTGCCTCACCAACCTGATCTGCTTCTATGATCAGGTGACCAGCCTGGTGGATGTGGGAAAGGCTGTTGATGTAGTCTACCTGGATTTCAGCAAGGCCTTTGACACCATTCCCCACAGCAAACTCCTGGCCAAGCTGATGGCCTGTGGCTTGGACAGAAACACTCTGTGCTGGGTTAGGAACTGGCTGGAGGGCTGAACCCAGAGAGTGGTGGTGAATGGTGCCACATCCAGCTGGAGGCCTGTCACTAGTTGTGTCCCGCAGGGATAGTTATGGGTCCCATGTTGTTCAATATCTTTATTGATGATCTGGATGAGGGGATTGAGTCAGTCATCAGTAAATTTGGAGATGACACTATGCTGGGAGCAGGTGTTCATCAGTTAGAGGGTAGAAGGGCTCTTCAGAGGGCCTTGTCTGGCTGGACAGATGGGAAGAGTCCAACATAATGGTATTTAACAAGTCCAAGTGCCAGGTGCTGCACTTGGGCCACAACAACCCCATTCAGTGCTACATGCTGGGGTTGGAGTGGCTGGAGAGCAGCCAGACAGAAAGGGACCTGGGGGTACTGATTGACAGGTGCTTGAACATGAGCCAGCAGTGTGCCCAGGTTGCCAAGAAGGCCAATGGCATCCTGGCCTGCATCAAGAATAATGTGGCCAGCAGGAACAGGGAAGTCATTTTGCCCCTGTAGTCAGCACTGGTTAGGCTGCGCCTCAAGTACTGTGTCCAGTTCTGGGCCACTCAATTTAAGAAGGATATTGAGATACTTGAACACGTCCAGAGAAGGGCAATGAGGCTGGTGAGAGGCCTGGAACACAAACCCTATGACGAGAGGCTGAAGGAGCTGGGATTGTTTAGCCTGGAGAAGAGGAGGCTCAGGGGTGACCTCATTGCTGTCTACAACTACCTGAAGGGAGGTTGTAACCAGGAGGGGGTTGGTCTCTTCTCCCAGGCAACCAGCACCAGAACAAGAAGACACAGTCTCAAGCTGCACCAGAGGAAATTTAGGCTCGAGGTGAGGAGAAAGTTCTTCATGGAGAGAGTTGTTAGCTGTTGGAATGTGCTGCCCAGAAAGGTGGTGGAGTCACCATCCCTGGAGGTATTCAAGAGGGGATTGGACTTGGCACTTGGTGACATGATTTGGTAGTCATGAGCTCTTGGGTAACAGGTTGGACTTTGATGATCCTTGAGGTCTTTTCCAACCTTATTGTTTCTGTGATTCTGTGATTCTGTAATGTCTACATGATTGTTTAATTTTTGTATGTGCATTTTCATAGGCTGAAGTTAGAGAACATATTGTATATGGAGAGGTCATATTTTTATGAGGTCATATTTCCATCTGAAACTGTGAAAAGGCACTCTTAATCTAACATAGAGACTAAAACATGGAAGAAATGGTTGTTTGGTGTGTGTTTTTATTGAGAATAAACCTGGTCTTTTCATTCTGTATTTGTTTTCCTAGGCCTAAATGCACCAGTGGAAATGCTAGAATCTCCCATCACACAGAGGCTAATAATCCTAACCTCCTTCTGTTCAAAAAACAGCTTAAATTGGCTTAATTATTTAATATCCCCTCACTGACACAGGCTAGTAAAAATCAACATGTTAATGCTCCTTTCTAGCACCTTCCTCCAAAAGCCTTTAGGAAACTCGTGGATATTTAATATCTCTCAGTCAGTACTGAGGAGATAGTGCCATTAAGGGTGAAATCAAATGCAGTAGCTGTATGTGCACCTCAGAACTGTCCAAAAATTTTGCAGTGAAATCAACTTGAATGACTCTGCCTGCATAGATCAGCCTTTATGATCAACCACTAAAGGACAGGGATTTTCCTGCCTTCTCTTTTACGCTTTTTTTTTTCCCCATTAGAGAAGGAAATAATCCACCCATGGCCATGTGTATTATTTTTAAGTCTGACTTCTGCTAAAAACTATATAAATGGGCTTTCATTAACTAATAAGAACTATAAAAAGTATTCAGCCTTAAACACAAGGAAATTATGTACACTCACTGGGAACTATCAATATAGCTGAAATTTTTCTCCTATGCACATTATAAAAAAATTTCCATTCTTTCGCTTCGCACTCTCTATGAATTTGCTCAAGAAGGAGTGGCTGATTTTTGTTATGTGTTGTCAATGCACACTGTGTTGTATGTGCTTTAAATTTTGCTTTTGTCTGTCACTCAAAATGAAATACACAGAATAATCCACCATAACTACATGTTTAAAAGGATCAATATTAGCTGTAAAATTGTGTTTACATTAGGTTCTGCAACAAAATGTCTATCATTATGTTTTTCTTTTACCATTAAAAATACTCACATCAGAAAAGTATCATTTTTCTAATCCAACTTCCCTTATTTTAAATAAACATCCAACAATGTTTTTCAAGAAAGGAGTTCAAGGAAGACATGGTTCTTCAGGATATAGTTTAGTAGTAATAGTGGTTAATTTACTGTTGGACTGGATGGTCACAGAATCACAGAATCACAGAGTTAATCAGGCTGGAAAAGACCTTTGAGATCATGAAGTCCAACCTATCACCCAACACCACTAATCAACTAAACCATGGCACTAAGTGCCTCATCCAGTCTTATTTTAAACACTTCCAAGTATTAAACACTCCACCACCTCCCTGGGAAGCCCATTTCACTAGCCAATCACTCTTTCTGTGAAGAATTGCTTTCTAACGTCCAGCCTGTACCTCCCCTGGCGCAGCTTGTGTCGTCTCATTCTGTCACTGGTTGCCTGGGAGAAGACACCACCCCAACCTGGCTACAACCTCCCTTCAGGCAGTTGCAGACAGCAATAAGGTCTCCCTTCAGGCAGTTGCAGACAGCAATAAGGTCTCACCCCTGAGCCTCCTCTTCTCCAGGCTAAACACCCCCAGCTCACTCAACCTCTCCTCATAGGGCTGTGCTCCACCTGAAAATCTTTCTTGAATTGAGGGGTCCAGAACTGGACACAGTACTCAAGGTGTGGCCTAACCAGTGCTGAGTGTAGGGGCAGAATGACTTCCCTACTCTGGCTGGCCACGCTATTCCTGATACAGGTCAGGATGCCACTGGCCCTCGTGGTTACCTGGGCACACTCCTCTTTGCTCCCAACATGCCGCTTCTGTTATCTCATTGGTTTGTGGGAGAGTGTGGCCTTTCTTTGGCCTTTGTGGCGAGATAATTTCTTGGTACACAACTGGGC
Organism: Indicator maculatus; assembly: GCA_013399975.1. NCBI lineage: Eukaryota > Metazoa > Chordata > Aves > Piciformes > Indicatoridae > Indicator > Indicator maculatus. The sequence goes on from VXBD01000868.1 coordinate 20,323, forward strand.
TGTGGTGAAGGATGCATATGCCCAGAATTATGCCCCAAATATGCCAAAACATTTCCCTATATGTTTTGGCCAAATCCCCTCTTGTCCCTCCCTTCTGCAGTGGGGGTGAATTTTCGTGCCAAATAGACAAGGGAATGAGGCATCAGAGAGTCTAGGTAAACAACCCTTTTCCCCCTGTAGGATAGGTTATTCTTATGTGCTTGGATCTTTCTCCCCCCTTATGACAGATGTACTCCATCTGTTGCTACCTGACCTGGTGCCATAGAAAGTTCCCCAAGATCAAAAAACACAAAATTCTGTTGGTGGCACCAGACTCTGAACCACCTGTTAATGATTCCTGTTTTCATGTTCCTTCTTGCAACTAAGAGTATTGATGAAAAAATTACCTGTGCCCCTGATCCCTCAAACAGTTTTCCCAGTGTCTTGAAGTCCCTTATGACTGCTTTTGGACTTCTGGTTTCGACCTCATCACTCCCCACCTGCATAACTAGCAAGGGCTAGTAATCAGGGGACTGTACCAGACTGATCTTAAAGACCTTAATGATCTTCTCCAACCTTAATGATTCTATGATTATATAATAATTTGACAGAAGAATGCAGCTGACAAATTTAATAAGATTTTATATTGCATTCTGGAAATGGTGATTGTGTTGACTCCTGTCCTCCTGCATCGTCTGAGGGTACAGTGTGTGGGGAAGTATATGCTCAAGCACATACCATGCCTAATCTATTGTTAATTTTATCTTCTTAAAGAGTCCAATAATGAAGATTATCGGCCTGGTCAATAAATGTGATGAAAGCATAAGGAATTAAAACTACATTAGGTTGAATAGAACACTGAAAAAAATGAGATAGTATTCAAATATCTGACCAACTCTATTATTTGTTTAATAATTAATCCTTAACCTTTTTGAAGATAAATCAAGATTATTGTGAGTTTCCTCATATTTTCATTAAAATATTAAGGGGATTTTAATCTGTAAATCTAAATGTTAATTAGAAAACTTTTGTCAAAAATTGATAGTGTGGTGGAGGTTTTTCTTGTTTGCTTCCTTTTTTTTTAAATCTTCCTTGTCAATTTTAATTAATCCTCATAGAGGACAGGACCAAACTGATTTAATTTTTCTCAAGAAAATAACAGAGACTGAGGTTTGCAAAAAATGAAAAAGATGAGGTGTCATATACGGACATCCCCATGAAAACACTTGTCACTTGGCTAGTGACACTCTGAATTTAATACTGAGCTACAAATAAACTAAGAATAAATATTGTAAGAATACTATGGTAAAACTGTCAGAGAAACAGACTAGCGTTTCACTCTCATTCAAAGACCCTTTGCTGTAATTGTCTGTGACAGAAAGCTGCTGTACTGTAAGTACTTTAGTTGACAATGATCTTAAACATGATCATGATTAGTCTTCTTTTTACACTGCCACTTCCTTGAACCCAAATTAATGTGCTTGTTAGAACATTTTGAGTGTTTGGTGTTGGAGTTAGCATCATGCCATCCAGAAAGACCTTGACAAGCTGGAGAGGTGGGCCCATGACAAACTCATCAGGTTCACCAAGACCAAATGCAAGGTCCTATATCTGGGTCAGGGCAATCCCAAGCACTGATATAGGCTGGGCAGTGACTGGCTTGAGAGCAGCCCTAAAGAAAAGG
>VXBD01000868.1:27023-38551 GCA_013399975.1 Indicator maculatus
CATTCAGCTGTAGTTTTGGGCTAATAGCTGTCACACCACATCCTAAAACCTGCCATGAGAAATCAGTCCCCTCCTGCCCCTACCCTCAATCCAAGCCTGCACATACTAAGCCAATGATTTCTCATCTAAAATGAAACCTCTCTGCAAAGGTTCAAGGTTTGTCCGTTTGAATGTTCTTTTCATTTACTTTCTGAATTTTATTTGGGATGATGCATGATTACTACTTTTCATACCCAAAGGTAATTCATCTGAAGAAAGTGAACAAACAAATAGGAACAAACAAGTAAAAAGTAGTCAGCTCTTTATTCAGACATAAACTTAGACGTCTCAGGAAGTCCTTCGCTAGCACAATAGAAGGACAAACTTCCTTATAACTTGTCTTCTAACAGAGGAGACACAGAGAAGAGGGAGGCAAAGAAAAAAAAAAGTAGAGCATGAGAAAATAAAAGTTGATCCAACTATCTGTATTGGTATCCCTATATCACAAAACCTACAGTGCTGGTGGGTCATGCGGTAACAAGCTGCATAAACATAGGGTTGTTGTGGGAAAGCCAGGAGACAGCAAAAAGATAAGAAGACCTTATACCTGTCTTTGGGTGGAATTCAACTTTGCTGGATGTAAACATTTTAAACTGATCTAAGTTCTTTTGGTCATCTTGTCTTTATAACTGGTATATTCAGTAGGTGCACCTGACTAATTACTAAGGTTTTACTCAGAAGAGGGCCACAAAAATTATCAGGGGGCTGAAACACCTCTGCTATGAGGACAGACTGAAGGAGCTAGGGTTGTTCAGCCTGGAGAAGAGAAGGCTCTGGAGAAACCTAATAACAACCTTTCAGTACAAGAAGGGGGCATATGAGAAGGCTGGAGAGGAACTGCGTACAAAGACCTGTAGTGATAGGACATGGGACAATGGTTTTAAGTTAGAGAAGAGTAGATTTGTATTAGATGTTAGTTCTTTATTATGAGGGTGGTGGAACACTGGAACAGGTTGCCCAGTAAGCTCATTGGGGCCCCATGCCTGGAGATATTCAAGGTCAGCCTGGACAAGTTTCTGAGCAACCTGATCCAGAGGAGGATGTCCCTGCTCACTGTAGGAGGACTGGACTAGATGACATTTGGCGGTTGCTTCCAACCTAATCCATTCTATAATTCTATTTTAAACTGGTTCATTAGTTCTGTCTGTAGTCAGCCATATTGCCTGTTTTCTTAACTTTTAGAAGACTAAATTTAGGTGAGAAAATCCCACTTGTTTTACAGAGTAGTCTGACAAATTCATCAGGAACACTCAGTGGGAGAGCTGGAGTAGTGGTTTCAAAACAGTGGAGCCTGCTGGCATTAATTTTGACCTTTTTTTTAAACTTTTCACCCATCTATTACTAAAAGGTCCAAAGGAACTTCAAAATGCCTGGAATTAAAAGTTGGATCCTGGAACATACCAAGTACTGCCCCCAACTCCTTTCCCATGTGGCACATAAGCACTATCTAGAGTTTCTATGACCTAATCTGAAACCAATAGAAACCAGATTATCACTGCTAAAGCTAATGAAAATGATGCTTCACAGCAATCTGTAAAGATCAGGGCCTTCAGTCAAGAGCACATATAGCAGTTTTATTGGTCAGTAAAGGGAGCCTGAGGAATTCTTTTCCCTCCTGAATCCACGTCCTTTGCATTTTTCAAAGTTATTGAGGCATTACACTTAATCAAAACGTGCAACCTAATTACAGGTACATACAGGGGGCATCAAAGCCCAGATTGCATTCTGTGCACTTGCGTTTTGAAGTACCTGTTACTACACAATTTTGCAGGGAAGCCACTTATCAGGGATGTGTGCTCCTTGATGCAGAGAGGAAGTTCTTATACCTCCTTCCATCCTAAGCCCAATACATCTACTCCTAGGACCTCTGAGTGATGACTGCCTTGGTGGGATGCTTTTGTTTTTCCTACAGATCTCATACTGCTCATGCAGAGCATCTAGCCAATACATACCAGGTCATCTCAGCCAGAAATAAAAATAAGAAATAAGAGTAGTTGCAGTTGAGCTTGGTTTTGCCACAGAGAAAACACAAATTCCTTTAAAAAAATCTTTTGCTGTATCATGAAGCTACTTGTGTATGGAAGCAAAACTAGCTATTGAACCTAGAAAGCCCTTTCTGGACTAGCTGAATTGAATATGATAATATGGGATAATTTTTCATTTCAAAAATGCAATGAGAAACAGACAAAAATGTGGAAAAAGCAAGGGCATAGAAGATTTGACATGTATAAAATACATTTGTAGCTTGCACAGTTACACAAAGCATTCATAAATTTGTATGATACAATTGCAAATGCATTTATTAAGGTATGTTCTCTACTGTGTCTTCAAAGCATATTTGATTTTTTTCACTAGGATGGCAGATATCAATGAAGAAGAACAGTCTCAATTCTAATGCTGGGAAAATGCAAGTGACGTTTAACAGATACTGCTAGAGCTGAGTTTAACACTTTTTTAATATACTTTTCCTCTCATGTTTTCTCCCTCCTCTCTCTTCCATGCATCCTGTGCTACCACTGATCTTTCCAGTCATGATAAAATATGACATCTGAGCCAGGAAAACATGATATCTGCATCAATTTATTCTCCTCTATCCATGGGAATTAAACCAAACTGAAGGATTTCCAAAAGCCTCTCTCCTTTCTTTTCTTGTTTTCTTCATCTTGTTTCTTCCAGACAATGAGTTTATGGAAGCAGCTAGAAAAGCAATGGCTGAAATGTTGCCAGAGCTGAAACTTTTACTGCCAACTGATTGTATTCACCTGGACAGAAGTTATAGCACTGATATATGATGTCAGCAATAAATATGTTAAGAGTAAAAAAGTGTTGAAGAAAAAGGTTTAACACAGCTTGAAAATTTTTCACCATCTGTCCACTGTGATAAGGTCATGTCCCTTAGAGCTGGCTGCCTCCACATTACAATGGCTGTGATTAACATTAAATGAACAATTTGAGACTGCAGTTCCTGCATACGTGTGATTGTGGGGATTTAAAATTGTTCAAGCAAATCCCATATTCAGTCAAAACATTTTTATTTTATGGATCAGTGCAGTTATGTATATGTTTAAACCTCATTGTAATTAGACTATTAATTTTCATGTGCTAAATACTGCAAGTGTCATGCAATTATAATATATATTCTCATCAGAATTGCATTATTAAATTCCATCATTACTGAAACTATTTCTGACATGGTAGATATTTTACAAAACTTTTGTTTATCCCAAACATCAAGTTCAAAAATTATTCTTTGCAATTAAAAAAATAAAATAATTTTAAACATGAAGGTACTCCTGTGTTCAATTTGAAGCTAATGAAACAACTATTTCTACAGCCTAAGTCTCATTCCCTTCTCAAATCTAGAAAAAAAGTAAATTTCTAAACTCCTTGGCAGGGTTTAAATTTTTATTAATTTGAAAAGTTTAAGCTGAAATCTCTAAGTCACCAGAAGAACAGCAGATATATGCATTTGTCTTTTCAAGAAGGTGATATTCAGGACTATTAAGTATCTGGTCTTTTATATTCCAGGTCTTGTATACACATTTATTCAGTTGTATGACAATTATGCACTGAGTTTGGTGCTCATGCTTGTACTTGAAATTTGCTCTATATAGTTTTCTGTACTCTGTAAGTTACAATATGTATACATTTTTAAAACTGATGACATGAAGGCAGCCTTTCATCATGTTTCTCAAGCTAAGTCCATTCATAAGAAATTATTTTCTTCTGAGTAATTATTGGTTTGTCCAATAAAGACCAGTAAAGTTATAGAAGCTTTCGCACTTGTCCATGATAATATAAATATAATCTTGGGAATTTTAGGAAAATACAAATTCATTCTTCTCTGCACCTAAACATATCAAAAAGAGAAGTTTACCCATTCAAAGAGACATTATCACTACTGACATTCTGACACCTTCAATAAAAACAGCAGCAGCACTATAAAATCTTCTTTAAAAATTGCCAGATTTATATCAGCAGTTACCAGGAGAAAGCCATAATTGTATTTCAGGACCTTGTTGGCAATTCTGATTTCCTTTGAATGGTTTTAATTGAGGTCATCAGGTGCCATTAAATTTAGCATAAGTACAGTTTAGGAGAATTCTGCTCTGTTTAAGAATTACACAGTTAGCAGAATTGACCAAGGCCCTTTTGGCCCTGACAGACCTTTTGTTCGCTCGGGGGCTTAGCTAACTCGGACACAATAATGTTGCTCTGTAATTGATGGCACGCTCTGCTTCATCCTAAATCAGTACACCAATTAAACATGACTTCTACAATCTCAAGGAAGGACTGCCTGTTATGTGGGAGTTGGATTTGTGAGTCTGACATTTCTCTGTCCTCTGCCATTACCTCTGTAGATTTAGAGAAACCATCAACCCTCTTAATTGTCTCAAATTCTCCAACTGTTTAACAGGAACAACCACACTTCGTTTGTCCATGTCCATCACACATTATATTTGAGTGAATATCACATACTGAATTATTTTTCAGTATTTAGAAAACGTGGGTAGCAATGGCACATAAGACATATATTGGGGACATGAACATTATTCCTAGGGACTGTCGTTCCCACACTGTGAAAAGCAGAACAATGTTTGTTGATTGCAGGACTTCCAAGTGGCTGAATCACAAACCACAGAGAGTCGTACTGAAGTACAACCTTGGATGATTTTTTCCCTAGGTGCTACCTCCTAAAACCTCTATGTATTTCACGTCAACTTTTGGAACTTGAAAATTGGATGATTTGTGACATGATTTGTGACATAATAAGGTGTTTTGTTCCATTGCTGTGCAATTCAGGTCACCTTCACTGAAGTGAAAACGTTAATAAATTATTCCCCAAATCATAAACTCTTTCAAAGTATCTTTGTAAATGGTATTATTCTAGCAGTCTATGAGCAAATACTTGTTACTCTGAGTCAGAAAATTCATTATACCTAAAAATGATTGGAAAGAAATCTCCATGATTCTCTGGAATGGGAAGGGATAGAGGTTCTTTCCGCAGATAAGAAATTCTCATCTACAAGAAAACATTTTATGGATCAAAGAATCCCAAACTTTATTCCTATATGGGAAAATGGCCAATGCTCTATCTCTATACAGACACTTGGATGGTGGCAAATGCTGTGTGGGGATGGTTATGGCAGTGGAAGAGGAATAACTGGCAGAACAGAGGTAAACCCATCCAGGCAGCTGAATTGTGGAAGATATTGCCACTTGGGCAGAGAACTTGGCGGTCAAAGTATGTCATGTAGATGCTCATGCGCCCAAGAACTGAGCCACTGAAGAATGTTGCAACAACCAGCAGGAAGATCAAGATGCTAAGATTAAACTGGCTCAAACAGACCTGGACTGGCAACATAAGAGTGAATTATTTTTAGCTTGATGGGCCTACAACGCTTCAGGCCATAAAGGGAGAGATGAAACATGCAGATGGGCTTGGAATGGAGGGTTGGACTTAACCATACAGGAAAGGAAATGGGATTAAAGTATTACAATATCCTGTGCCTCCCTCTTGGGACTCTCTAGTCCCTTGGGGGAGTTTCAACTCTGTGGTATACCACTTAATTCTTAACCTACAACAGTCTGGAAACATACTCAGTGCCCCATGCCACCATCCTAGGACTTGAAAAACAAGTGCTGTAGTGATACAAAACCCCAGAAAGAATTAAGTCAGATAATGCAATTAATTTTCAAAACAGTCTCATAGACACTTGGGTCAAAGAATATGACATCAAACAGTGTATCACATTCCTAACCATATTCCTACTGAAAAAAAACATTCTGAAAGCAATGGGAGCAGGGACCTTCAAAAACAGAGATGCATATTTAGAGCAAGGCACTTGGCTGGTCAGCATCAGAGGATCTACTAACTGGGCCACATGCTGTAGAAGGTGGTAAAATTCCCATGTTACACATAAGGAATATCATAGGAAAGAAGGTTTGGGTTAGCCCTGCCCCAGGTAAAAGCAACCCCATTTGTGGGATTGCTTTTGCCCAAGGACCAAGATGCACGTGGTGGGTAAGGCAGGAATATGGTAAAGTTTCTTGTGTGCCACAGAATAATCTCACTCTAGGTGAGAATGCACAGTAAATTTCACATATATTATGGTGTTAATTGCAGTTGAGCACAATAAAGAATAGAATGGGATAAAGGGTAGAGAATATAGTGGTTTGATCCATATAATATATATATCTCCCACTATCAGATCATAGATTTTGGCTGATTATGACTGTGCTGCATTACAGCTATTGAAGGATGAGCACTGGTCACTGTCTTGTTCTTCTGGTTCTTGCTCAGGCAGATTTGTTTTGCCTGTTACGGGATTCAGATGAGTATTCCTTTTGTTTTTCCTTCTGTTCTCTCTATATATACTGGTATAATCTGATACTTTTTTAGCAGAGGAATAAAATATTCTGTGTAAATCAACTAAAATTCTTCCTTTATATTTTTTCCCTCCATTTCTTATCTCCTGGTAAGGAATGAGAAAGGAGATGGGAGGGGGAGAAGGGGGAAAGAAAGAGATATATTGTGTTACACCAATACTCCTTTAAAACAGGAACAACATGAACCTGATGGATAAGGTCCAGAGGATAGCCACTATAATCATCAGAGTGCTGGATCACTTCTCCTACGAAGGCAGGCTGAGAGAATTGGGGTTGCTCATCTGGAGAAGACAAGGCTTTGGGGAAACCTCATAGTGACCTATCTGTACCTGAATAGGGCCTACAATAAAGCTGGGGAGGGACTGTTTACAAAGGCATTAAGCAATAAGACAGAGGACAATTATTTTGAAGAAGAGCAGGGTAGATTCAGATTGGATATTAGGAAGAAGTTCTCTACTATGAAGGTGGTGGAACAATGGAACAGCCTGCCCAGGCAGGTGTTGGAGGCCTCATCCCTGGAGACATTCATGGTGAGGCTCAATGTGGCTCTGAGCAATCTGATCTAGTTGGGGATGTCCCTGCTTACTACAGGGAGGGCTGGACTAGATGACCTCCAGTGGTCCCTTCAAACCCAGTGCATTCTATGATATCAGTCCAGTGAAACCAGGGAGCTTACCTTCACAGTCAAGAGGTCATGTGATGACGACATACACCAATGCTATGTCCCCTGTGTCACAGCTCTTCTCCTTGTCTATTTCTCAACTCTAAAAAACCAAATCTCATTTCCAAATTAGCATAATATTAGTCTAGTCTTTATCTAATTGGTCCTATTTCCCCCATCTTGCCATGGGGAGAGGATGAGTTCAATGAAATTCAGCTGAAATCTAATTCCTTCATCAGGCTTTTCTGTTTTTTTTCCACAGTGAGTAGGTGTCTTCTGCTATTACTATAGCTATCCTGTCCTTATTTACAAAAGACAGGTTTCTACCTAAAATGGAGTCAATTATTAATTTAAACATTCGGGTGCGCTCCAAGACAAGGTGTAAGAATCTAGCAAGTCTTTAAAGGCTCAGGTATTTCTGAGAAAATGCATATGGTTTTCTGAAGATTAAATACCTCAGTGGTGCTATGCTTAGGTCTTAACAAGACTATTAGGGCATCTCCTATAAGGGAGAGCCTTCATTTAGTGTTAACAGGCTACACCAGCTAAAGGCTGCATGTTAGCAGAATGGGTGATCAATGCAGTTTACATATATGGGAAATGTAGTACCTCTTTCTTACTGTTTCTCAGTGTGTATCCTGACTGCAGCAGTCCTTTTGCAGCCTGGTCTCTCATTCTTTACCCTGTTTTTCATCTGGTTTACTTTAATCTGTAGTTCATGTGTACTTTTTTCTTATGCTGACTTTTTGTGTAAGTCTCCTTCTTCCTTTGGTCTTTTTTTTTTTTTTTTTTTTTTTTGCTTCCTTCAGTGCGTACATGTTAACAACCATTAAACTTTTATTTCTTCCTGAAAATTTCTGTGTAGCCCATATTATCTAACTGGTTTGATACAGCTTAGTACTGAATTCAGTCATAAAAGAAACTGAAATTTAATCCTTTCCATCTCAGTTAGATGGAAACCTACCAGTTGCAAAGGGAGAAGACTTTGCAATAATTCTTGCAGCCACTTCAGAAGTGACACTGATGGCTCTAAAAGATTTGGTGATGCTGATCTATCAACATCATATTTTGGTAGAAGAGGGAGCAAGCAATAAAAATGACAAACACATTACAGTAAATAAGTTTGCTGAAGAATAAGGGTGAATGGAGAAAAGGATATAAAGATCAGTGAACACAGACTTTATTGTCTGAAATACTGAACGATAGTACACCTATAGTTTGCTTATCTGGCGCTATTCATATATAAACTTTTCTAACACTCTGGAGACAACAAATTAGCTTTCAACATACAAAATATACATATCTAGTAAGAAGGAAAGATAAGTATCATGAGAAGGCAAAAATATTTTGTTTCTTCTTCATGGAAGCCACATATGTCATCCCTCATACAAAATACAATTGGTCCTGCAATTTGCTCCTGTAGGTGTCTATTAACTTGGTATGCAATCCTCAGTAGTGTAGATAACACTATAATCTTCAGTCAAAGCCTGATTATAAGTATTCATATTTCTGTCTTGGGGATTCCTTCTTCAACCTTACCTCCCTCTGCTACCACTAACCATAGGACCACTATTAAACAGTGAACAACTGTCAGCTGGTCACAACTGTCAAGGCCTGTGACATGCAAAAAAATTGTTGCTCTTCTGCCACGAGAGGAGGTTCGTCTTCAAAAGCTTGCTCTGCAACAGCCATCCATTCTGAGCTGACCCTCCTCAAAGACTATCTTCTTTCTCCTCTAGGATAGTGTCAGCAGCACATGGTGTACCTTCTGGCTAAAAGAGAATCTCCAATTGTTCCTTTTGTTTGCTTGTTTTCTCCTTTTTTTTTTTTTCATTATTGTTCATCCTGTTGGTTATGGCTTTGCCTCAAAAGAAGACATGTCTCCAGGTCCTCATCAGGGTCTCCCCACAGAATTCTTGAGCATGTCATGAAAACCTTTCAAGAGTGAGAAGAATGCCAGCAAAGAACATAAACACTCAGGACAGCAAGTTCTGATGACTGCATTGAAGCCTGATTTTCACTTCTACATACAAACCTAAATCTACACTTAGTCTGAAGAAGTGACATTTTTCATTTTCCTTCTTCAGATTTCCTTTAGTTCTTAAAACTGCTAATTTTTCATGTCCTTCAACTTTAGTGGTTCAGAAAAAATTTAATCCTCACTAAAAATTAAATAAGATCTTCCCCTGACTCCAGAGCGTCTTCTTTTTTGTGGCTTGAGTGGAGTGAACCGCTTCCAGCCACCTGAGCAGAAATACTAATTCTTCAAACCTCATTATGTTTTTATTTCCATTCAGATAAGTTCTATACAAGCTTATTAGTTTACACAATTTAATTTGAGCCCTAAAATATCAGTGACGGTAAAATAATAATGGTAACAATAATGTTAATAATGTGAAAAGTAGTTGAGATTTTATAGAAATGAAATAGGAACAAGCATTCATTCCACACAGAATTAATTATTTAAATACAAAGATTAAAAAAATACTGTTTAATTTATGATCATGGCCTTATGAGTCTTTCAGCATTCAGCATATTTTCCAGAAACAGACTACTACAAATGAAAATACTGGAATAGGCCTCTGTGATAAACAAAAACATCAGACAGTAAATAAGGAAATAAGAAACAGAAATACAGGTGCAAAATAATTATTATCCTGCCATGACGTTTAGATTGCTAACCGTTTTATTCTTGCATATTCTATCAAAAGGATCAGTATTTGTTTTACAGAGACATGGATGTTTTCAAGGTCTTTGCATTCATTACAATTTAGTGCTATGAGACTTTGATTTGGGGTTTTTTTAACCTCTTTTTATTCCCTTCAACACATTATGGAAGAAATATTTGGATTGAAACAGTATCTAGGAAATTAAAATAAACCAGAATATGACACATTTTATTAATCAGTTTTACTATTTTTAAAATAATTTATTTTTAGTCTTTAGAATGTCTCATAGTTTTTTGAACGTTAAGATTGTACAGAATTTTTTCGAATTCAGAAAGACTTAATAGTAATTGCCATAGATAAGCCCCAGAAAATAGTATTTGAACTATAAATAGGAGAAACTACAAGAATTCACTTTGAATAAAGCATAAAAATGTATCCAAACAATGGTAACATGTCATGCTTGGGATTTTATTAGGAATCTTGGCATAAGGATTAGCTACAAGGGAATACTGTATAAAAAAGATCTCTAGTATCACAGAAAAGACTTAACTTAAATACGATTCACACCTGTATGAGATAATCATCTCCAGAGACACATTTGTCTGCCTTATTACTCTCGACTGACAAAAAAGGAACCCAGCTCAGATTTAGATATCTAACCTTTAGATCATAGAATCATAGAATCATAGAATCATAGAATCAGTCTGGGTTGGAAGGGACCACAAGGATCATTTAGTTCCAACACCCCTCCATGGGCAGAGACACCTCACACTACATCAGGCTGGCCAGAGCCTCATCCAATCTGGACTTAAACACCTCCAGGAATCGGGCCTCAACCACCTCCCTGGACAACCCATTCCAGGCTCTCACCACTCTCATGGTGAAGAACTTCTTCCTCATGTGCAGCCTCAATCTCCCCACTTCCAGCTTTATTCCACTCCCCCTAGTCCTATCACTACCTGATATCCTAAAAAGTCCCTCCCCAGCTTTCTTGTAGGCCCCCTTCAGATATTGAAAAGCCACAATAAGGTCACCTCGGAGCCTTCTCTTCTCCAGACTGAACAGCCCCAACTCTTTCAGTCTGTCCTCATAGGAGAGGTGCTCCAGCCCTCTGATCATCCTCCTGGCCCTTCTGTGGACACCTTCCAACATGTCCATATGCCTCCTGTAATAAGGGCTCCAGAACAGGACGCAGCACTCCTGGTGGGGTCTCACCAGTGCTGAGTAGAGGGGGAGAATCACCTCCCTTGACCTGCTGGCCACACTTCTCTTGATCGAGCCCAGGATCTATTTGGCATTATGGGCTGCAAGTGCACATTGACAGCTCATGTTGAGCTTCTCGTCCACCAGCAACGCCAAGTCCCTCTCCTCAGGGCTGTTTTCTAGCCAGTCACTGCCTAGCCTGGATTTGTGATTGGGATTGCTTCGACCAAGATGCAGGACCTTGCACTTTGTCTTGTTGAACCTCATGAGGTTGGCTTGTGCCCACCTCTCCAGCCTGTCAAGGTCCCTCTGGATGGCATCCCTTCCCTCCAGTGTGTCTGCTGCACCACACAGCTTGGTGTCATCAGCAAACTTGCTGAGGGTGCACTCAATGCCTCTGTCCATGTCACCAACAAAGATATTGAACAAGACTGCTCCCAGGACTGAGCCCTGAGGGACTCCACTTGTCACTGGCATCCACTGGGACATGCAGCTATTGACAGCCACTCTTTGCGTGTGGCCATCAAGCCATTTTTTTATCCATCTTGTAGTCCACCCATCAAACC